>CAUDMG010003680.1:1095000-1100000 GCA_958450375.1 Homarus gammarus | reverse complement strand
CCCCTTAACTCACCCAACCCTCACCCCTCTCACCACCACCCCCTTCACCCCCCCTCCATCATCCTACCCCCCCTTCCCCCCACACACCTAAACTACCACCTGTTTTATGTGGTGTTAGGGTAAATCTGGTTCTGAAAAGCTCCACTAAAGCTCCATTAAAGCTCCACTAAAGCTCCACTAAAGCTCCACTAAAGCTCCACTATTCCTCCTCTGACATTCGCGTTACCAATATGCAAGGGGGGCGAGGGGGGGGGGGGGGGAGGTAATCAGTGGAATCAATTACATTCATGAAATTCAATGTTTTTATTTTTTTTTTACCTGTTGGATACTAAGACAGACAGATAGACAGACAGACAGACAGACAGACAGACAGACAGACAGGCAGACAGACAGACAGACAGACAAACAGACAGGCAGAGAAAGTTACTGTGACGGTGCATAAGGTAATGACTTTAAACCTTAATCTATATATTTTATTTTAATACTAGTCTGCACACACACACACACACACACACACACACACACACACACAGAGTTAAATGGACCAGGGTGACGAAGTGGTCGGTGGGGGGGGGGGGAGGGGGGGGGAGGGGGGAGGGGGGAGGGGGGGTGGTTGTTGTAGTGGGCCGATAGTTGCAATTGGCTCGTTGGAGTGATAGATATCCAATAGGGAGTATCCACATCCTCACTGGCTTGTACATAGACATCCCAAGTGGCTCAGGATTATATAATATCCACACATAATATCCACATATAATATCCACACATAATATCCACACATAATATCCACACATAATATCCACATATGATATCCACACATAATATCCACACATAATATCCACATATAATATCCACATATAATATCCACACATAATATCCACACATTATATCCACACATTATATCCACATATAATATCCACACATAATATCCACATATAATATCCACACATAATATCCACACAGACTCCCTCATATCCTCAACATTCATAATAACTATTGGGTGCAAATGGTGGTAATATTCACCCCACCTGCCTGATGCACCTGGTGTGTTGGCTCCCCCCTCCTCCCCCCTCTCCCCCCCCTCTTCCCTCCTCCCCCTCTCTCACCATATTTACTCCCCTCACCACGAGAGGAGAAGTGAGGAGTTCTTGCCTTCGTCAGTAGGTACCATCCCGAGAGAGAGGTGTGGATGAGAGGGTGGTGAGGGGTGAGGGGAAGTGAGAGAGAGAGAGAGAGAGAGAGAGAGAGAGAGAGAGAGAGAGAGAGAGAGAGAGAGAGAATAATGCAAAATACATTTATATTTAGGTTAACAAATCAACGAAAAGAAGAAACAGTTGGCATTCATTTCTAACCTAACTCGAGGTAACAAAAATATACAGACCCTTAACATTTTATTTATATATATATATATATTTCAAAACTCCCGGATGAGGAAGTCAGGTACGGTGTGTGTGTGTGTGTGTGTGTGTGTGTGTGTGTGTGTGTGTGTGTGTGTATGTATGTATGTATGTATGTATGTATGTATGTATGTATGTATGTATGTATGTATGTAGCACCAAAACTAATGTATTAAATATTTATTTGTAGGTACATTTCTATAAATTTATGTGTGCATAAATTATATGAATAAGCGTATCTGTATTTGTACATGATATGATTCATTGCTTAATATTGCATACATATCTGTGTGTGTGTGTGTGTGTGTGTGTGTGTGTGTGTGTGTGTGTGTGTGTGTGTGTGTGTGTGTGTGTGTGTGTTTTGATAGTAATACACATTATTTCTGACAACAACAACAATAAAAACATAAACAACTTTGAATGTTTTTACACGGCAGAATACAATGGTTGCCGGCCCGACTTCAACACGGTAATAGGATTGTATGTACAGGTATATATATATATCCGTGTTATAAAAAAAGAGGTGTTACTATGTCCATCTCGACTTCGTGTGTGTGTGTGTGTGTGTGTGTGTGTGTGTGTGTGTGTGGATCAAGCCAGGTAAGTAATTAAAAAAAAACATTCTTCACCTTTTTTATTTCAACTCAACCTTCATCCATTCATCCATTCATCCATTCGACCTCTCCTGCACTCTCATCCATCAGTCAATCTTACCTTCATCATTCTACAACCTCGCTCTTTAACCACAACCCCTCACCTGGAACCTAGAACCTCACCTCTCGTCACCTCACCTCTCGTCACCTCACCTCTCGTCACCTCACCTCAAGTCACCTCACCTCACGTCACCTTTCTCTCCCTCAGGTAGCACTTCGTCAGGCGGCCAAAATCATGATCCTCACCTTCAACTAAACTGCCCAGATTCAACCCCCCCTCTCCCTCTTTCCCCTTCCCCCTCTCTCCCCCTCCCCCTCTTTCCCCCTCCCTCCTCTCCCATCTCCCTCCCTCCACTACCCCTCGTTGGGCCTCCTCGTAAACACCCACCGGCTCGCATTATGTGGCTTCCCAGGACATATTTGACCGTTTTAAAGGCCGCGTCACTTACCCTCCTTTGTTTTGCCGGGATAAACAAACTTTGTGTCGCTCGTGTATGCAGCGGGAGTCGATTTTGTTTTGTTTTATAGAGGAATTGATGACGATAGACTCTGGGTTAGGTTAGGTTTTTTTGGTTTTGTATTATGACACACACATACACACACACACAGACACACACACACACAGACACACACACACACACACACGAAACACAATAACCTAAACCGTATCCAGGTGATTATCCCGTGTACTATAATCGCTCCTGCCATTCTTGTCGTCCGGGGGTTATGTATACAACCTGTTGGCCGGGAATTATTGTCAAGACGGCAACGGGAACAAATAGTGTTGGATTTTAGTCAGTTTTTAGGTCGAGGCGTCCAACACGATATGAGAGGAGTTTTAGGAAGCGGTATTTTCTTTCACTAGTGGTCAGAGATAATATGCTATCTCTCTCTCTCTCTCTTTCTCTCTCTCTCTCCCTCCCTCTCTCTTGGATAGCTATTACCCTTCATCTCTCTTTGTAATCCCTCACTCATCATCTGGACACCTCTTCTATCCCCCTCACTCCCTCTATTACCCCCCCTCACCTCTCCTTACAACCCCCCCCTCTCAGCCCTCTTCCCCCCCTTACCATCCTTTACTCCCTCACCCCTCTCTGTACATACCTCCCCCTTCCTTCCCCCTCTCCTCCCCTCCCCCTTCAGGATGGTGGCGGCAGACACTTGGTCGATTTGGGTGTAATTATGTCTTCCACTCCCACACTACTCCGGTACACCATCGATCCTGGCGGGCGGCGGTGGTCCCCTAACCTAACCTAACCTAACCTAACCTAACCTAACCCATCTGATTTAAATATACACCTCTCTCTCTCTCTCTCTCTCTCTCTCTCTCTCTCTCTCTCTCTCTCTCTCACCTTATTGCCTCACCTCTCCCCTCCTTCCTCTCTCTCTACTTGCATTTGTCTCCTTTCCTCCCGCGGTGTGTCAGGGATCGATATTTTGTGCCACATGGTCGCTCTCCTTCGCCCCCTCCTTCGTCTTACCCCATCTGTCCCATCAACCCATCACCCCCATCCATTCATCTCGACGCCCAAGGGATACTGGTGTGGCATAGGAATCAGCTGGTAGTAGGGTGTGGTTGGTGGTGAGGTGTGGTTGGTGGTGTGGTGTGGTTGGTGGTGTGGTGGAGGACATTCTACTTTGGTGTGGTTAATGGGATGGAAACGTGTATAGTGTGGCTGATGGTATGGTAGTATAGTGTGGCTGGTGGTAGTGTAGTGTAGTATAGTGTGGCTGGTGGTAGTGTGGTGTAGTGTAGTGTGGCTGAATGGTTGAAATACGGGTACTTGAATCATCCATAGTCTTTATATACACAGACGACCCCACCTATCTATATTCATACTATGGAAGGCTATAGGGTAGATGAACCACGTCTCATTACACAGGTAGATGGAGAGGTGGGGTTTAGGGGGGGGCACAGGTGAGATACATGAAAGCAGGTAAGGTCGGAAAAGTTTGTATGTGTCGTGAATAATAAAGGTAGTGGAAGTGACCCAGTAAAGAATTTTGTGTGTGTGTGTGTGTTTACAGTTGGGATCGGGGCGTATGTACACTAAGGTGGAGTGGGAGGGAGGTGAGGAGGGGGAGGCTGGCATTAGGGGAGAGGGGAGAGGGGAAGGGGGTAGGGGTAGGGGGGGTTATGATGGAGGGGTGATGACTTCAAATAGTTTCTCAAGTGAATAGAGTGAGATGACCAAGAGCACCAAAGACTGAGTAGGTAGGGGGAGAGAAGGGGGGAGGGGAGGGGAGAGAAGGGGGGAGGGAGGGGAGAGAGAGAGAGAGAGAGAGAGAGAGAGAGAGAGAGAGAGAGAGAGAGAGAGAGAGACAGAGGCTTGATGTGAAGAGATGGTTGATGGAACGTTGTAGAGCGGTGAGAAAGTGTGTGTATGTGTGTGTGTGTGTGTGTGTGTGTGTGTGTGTACAGGGGGAATATCGCATGTCTTTATATGGTAACCCGTGTTTATGGAGCAAAAATCTAATATTAAGGAAAAGCTAATGTAACCCCCCCCCCCCCCGCATCCTGACTGTATGACCTTCCCCATACATCCCCCTTACCCCTCCCCCTTACCCCTCCTCTCCCCCCTCCACCACCATCCCCCCTCTCACTAACACAACAATAAAAAAGTTGTCCCCTCTTGTCCGGTCTCTGTATATTTTTGTTTCCCGTTTTTTCTTTTATAATTGAATATTTTTTCCTCTCTGTTTTTGGTCTACGATGAATTTTTTTATTCTTTTTTATTTTCTTATTTTTATTATTTTTTTTTTTAGTTATTCCTCGTTTATTGGAGACGTGTATCATTGGAAGGGTGTGTGTGTGTGTGTGTGTGTGTGTGTGTGTGTGTGTGTGTGTGTGTGTGTGTGTGTGTGTGTGTGTGTGTGTGTGTGTGTGTGTGTGTGTGTGTACGTGCGAAAATAACCATGCCCGCTTGATACTTTCATATATATATTTATT
>CAUDMG010003680.1:1085000-1092500 GCA_958450375.1 Homarus gammarus | reverse complement strand
ACATACATACAAACATACATACATTAAAAAACATATGGGATATTTACACCTCCTGAATGCGTCTTATCTTTAAAAAAAAAAATAAAAATAAATAAATATCTTTTAAATCCTATGAAGTAAAGTTATCTCCCAGTTTGTCTCCCTGAAAGTTTGTAAATTTCATCTCCTCAACTAATTAGGCAATCATCTCTAATTCCAGGGAGTGAAGAGGAGGGCAGAGTTACCAGGTCTCGCTACCACTCACCTGGGTTAAAGGTAAGTTGTTGTGGTTTTAGTGCCGTGGGTATAATGTGTTTTGGTGTGGGAGGGGGGGTGGGGAAGGGGGGTGGGGGAGGGGGAGGGGGGTGAGATGCTGAGATAAGGGTAGGGATGCTGGGAGTGAGGAAGAGATAATGAGAAATATGAAGAGATACTGAAATGCCTATAGAGATACGAAGGATTATTCTGAGAGAGAGAGAGTGAGAGAGAGAGTGAGAGAGAGAGAGAGAGAGAGAGAGAGAGAGAGAGAGAGAGAGAGAGAGAGTGATGCAATATGGAGCCGACCTTAGCACCCATCCCTCTCCTCCCCTACCATCACCCCTCCTCTCCCCCTACCCCCTCACCCCGCCCCCCACACCCCCCTTGTCACCCCTTCTCAGCCCTGAGTATCAAACGTTAAATTAGATTATTACACCAGTCCTAGGAATAAGTTTATCCTTCTACACTCCATTTGTGTGTGTGTGTGTGTGTGTGTGTGTGTGTGTGTGTGTGTGTGTGTGTGTCAGTTCCATCCCGGGCTCATTACTATATAACAGATGGGGAGGGGAAGACTGGCAGGTCTCTAGGGCCTCCCCCCCCCCCTTCTCTCCTTGTCACTTGGCTGGCTCACGTCGTTCTGTTGCTGCCCCCATTAGGTCATGTCTGGTAGAGGCTGGACCAAAGCTGCCTTAGTTTCTCCTTGGACATGATAACTAAATTCTCACGTGTATTAATTATTTGTGTTGATTTTTTAGATACCTATTTTATACATTTATTATTATTATTATTATTATTATTATTATTATTATTATTATTGTTATTTCCCGAACAGTCCATTATAAATTTATTCAGTTATCATTAAACACAAAGAAGCCAAGAGCGTGGGGCGTCGGGTCACACCAGTCACAAGACGAAGCTTCCAAAGGTCAAGCTGACATTATAGGTAAAGGTCACAGTAGAATAGTTTTACATTAAACGCCATATATTTCCGGGTGTGGAGGAGGTGTACCAGAGCTGTGTAGGGAGGCATGTGTATTGTGTGTTGGAGCTGTCTTCCCCCTACACACCGAACACCCCCTCCCCCTCTCTCTCTCTCTCCCCCCTTCCCCTCCCCTCCCTCCCTTCCCCCTCTGACGAGCAGCCGTGACATATTTAGGCCAAACAGGAAATATATGTAGTTACTATCGGAGAAAACATGAGGGTTGTCAGTGGGGAATTATTTTATTATGCCCCTCACCATGTATGTACGGGGGGGGGGGGAGGGAGGGAGGGGGGGTATATATTGATCGCCAGTATGTTAGTCTGTCCATAGATCCATCCAACCACACACACACACACACACACACACACACACTACCCTCCGGTGGATTACATGACGGCTGTAAATAACACTCGACCTATTACACTAACAACACGTCAATAAACCCGTCCTCAAACTTTTTAATTAAGTCATTATTTAAAGTGACAGGCGGTGGTTATTATTGGGTCTCTATTGTGTGTTTAAATTCATTCACCGGGGGACTGTGTGGGACTGTGTGTGTGTGGGACTGTGTGTGTGTGGGTGTGGGACTGTGTGTGTGTGTGGGACTGTGTGTGTGTGTGTGGGACTGTGTGTGTGTGTGTGGGACTGTGTGTGTGTGTGTGTGTGTGAGACTGTGTGTGTGTGTGTGGGACTGTGTGTGTGTGTGTGGGACTGTGTGTGTGTGGGACTGTGTGTGTGTGTGTGTGGGACTCTGTGTGTGTGTGTGTGGGACTGTGTGTGTGTGTGTGTGGAACTGTGTGTGTGGGACTGTGTGGGACTGTGTGTGTGTGTGGGACTGTGTGTGTGTGTGTGGGACTGTGTGTGTGTGTGTGTGGGACTGTGTGTGTGTGGGACTGTGTGTGTGTGTGTGATACATCCCTTCCGGATATGAAAACAAAAGCCCACACATTATCTCTGTCAGTCATAAAAACCGGAAATTATCCTGACTAACGTAACTAAAAAAAATCCGGATTAATTTTCACATCAACTCAATATAAATACAAAAAATAATAACAATGGTTGAGTCAAGGAAAAAAAATAGTTAACATTTAAATTGGGTCAGTGACATATTCTTGGTATGTATGTATGTATGTATGTATGTATGTATGTATGTAATAATCTATAATGGGGTCACACTACGTTATACAAGGTGTCACATTAATCACAAAACACACCTTGATAGTCATCTCAACACACCTATAGTTCACCTGTCACCTTAATTATCTAAAACAGGTGAATCAAAACACTGTGATAATACCCAAATTATTAATTCATTTTTTTTTAAACTGATATAGATTAATTTCACTCACGTATTTAGCTTAAGATTTAATTTCGTTTTGGCGTGAAAAAAAAATGACATTAAATAAGTAAATGATTATGAAGTATTATCATTAACCTGATTACCTGTTGACGTTGTTATGTGAGATCTGATTAGCGCACCTGGGTATTGGTTACATGATTATCTCCCACCTCCCCCTCTCTCTCTCCCTCTCTCTGTGTCTCTAGTTCTCTCTGTCTGTCTGTCTGTCTGTCTATCTCTCTGTCTCTCTGTCTCTTATATGGTGGCTGTAGTACCAGGCACCTGCAGCCAAGCCCCGTGATATCATCCTGGGGCGTGGTGAGTCCCTCTCTCCCCTCTCTCCCCTCCCCCCTCTCTCCTCCCCCCTCACCTAACCCCTTCTCCCTCCCCTCCCCTCCACTATCTGTCCCGGTAGACTTATAAAAGGGAAGGGGTGAGGGGTGGGTAAGGGGGAAATGGTGGTCAGGTCCCTTAAATGTAGACCTCTGACACCACCTGTCTCACGGGAGGTAGTGTACCGTCACCACCTGTCTCACGGGAGGTAGTGTACCGTCACCACCTGTCTCACGGGAGGTAGTGTACCGTCACCACCTGTCTCACGCATTGATACGTGCCAGGAACCTAAAGTATAACCATAACACTCCTCTCCCCCTCCCCTCCCCTCCCCTCCCCTCCCCTCCCCTCCCACTCGACCCCCTTCAGCCAGACACACATCACGCCCACTCCGTCTGTTTCATTTCCCGTCTTTTTTCGTCCCCACGCCTTGTGTCTTTACCCCTCCCCCTACTCCCCTTCCCCTTCCCCTTCCCCCTCCACCAATTACTCCAGCCCACAGCCCAGGTCCTCCCCTCCTCCCTCACCCCTCCATTTTAGAACCCATGACCCCCTATCTCCTCCCACTCAATTCCTACACTTTGTTCCTGTCTCTTTCATTCTGTGCCCACTTCTCTCCCTCTCTCTATCTCTTACTCTGTCTTTCTTTCTTTCTTTCTTTCTTTTTTTCTTTCTTTTTCTCTCCCTCTCTCTCTCTCCAAGATTGCGACCTCCTCCTCCCTCCTTGCACTCTCTACCACCTCCCCCCACCCCCCACCCCCCTCCCCCTCCCCCTCCCCCCTCCCCCCTCCCCCCTCTCCCCTCTCCCCTCTCCCCCCCAGGTCAGATTTATTAACGTGTTTGCCATTTGTTCAGGATTAAACGTGGACGAGAGGGAGGACACACACACACACACACACACACACACACACACACACACACACACACACACACACACACACACACACACACACACTCACATATACACACTCACACATACACTCACGACACACTTTCCACACCGTTCTAAAGTGCTATTTTTAGTGCCGTGGCTTAAGTGCATCTGTCTGAAACTCTCCCATGCATCTTAGCTAACTGGGGGGGGGGGGTAAGGGGAGGGGGGTGGAGGGATAGAGGGAGGAGGAGGGGGAGGAGGGGGGAGGAGGGGGCGGGATTCTGGTCTAAATGGCTATACCGAAGAGGATTGTTAATTTATATGGCCCATTATTATACGTGCATTGTGGCCACATATCCTCGAAGAATGGCCACACACACACACACACACAGTCAGGGATAATGGCGTCATATAGTCCACTGTTAACAAGCTTTGTACAGCCAGTTCAAAATGACTGGAAAAGGTTTTAGCCACACAGTCACTTAAGATCACCAATACAGTCACTCGGATATCACTAACACAATCACGGCTGAATAAACAACACCACAAATTACCAATAACAAAAATCACAGATAAAAGAAAAAAATCTAACTTTCTTTACCGGATAAATAACCAAATATGGATAAACAGACAAATCACAGATGAATTAAATATAGATAGGTGATTTTTTTTACATGTGCAGTCAAGAGATGAATAAATGGCGTCGTTTTTCACCATTATTTTTTTGCGACGCCATCATGAAGTAAAACCTTGCCTGGAGCGGAGTATTTTTTTTTTTCTCCCAAGAGCAGGAAGGTAACAGTAAAAAGTGGTGAGCCTGTACCTGTGTAGACCTGGTGTGGGGGGGTGGGGGGTGGGGTGGGGGTGGGGGGTAGGGGGAGGTGGGGGTAGGGGGTGGGGGGTGGGGGGTGGTGGTGAAGGTGGTAGGAACGGTGAAAAACCCTCATATGAAACAAGTGGAGTTATGTGAGATAGTGTGTGTGTGCGTGTGTGTGTGTGTGTGTGTGTGTGTGTGTGTGTGTGTGTGTACGATCCTTTGTGAACCTTCAGCCTCTGAGACTCTTGCTCCATTACCCAACATGTACGGCGGCAATGGGCCTGCAGGTGATACCACACACACACACACACACACACACACACACACACACACACACATACGCACACACACACACACTCTCTCTCTCTCTCTCTCTCTGTCACTGAAGACCATTCTTGTCTGAGAGTCTAACTTATCAAAAGTTCAGTTTGTAATCAGTGTAAACCTTGGACGCTAATTGTGTTCCTCGCGTGTGACTGGTAGGGTGTGTGTGTGTGTGTGTGTGTGTGTGTGTGTGTGTGTGTGTGTGTGTGTGTGTGTAGGCAAGTGTTTATGTTTGAGTGGTTTCCTGTGTGTATATATAATAATAATAATAATAATAATAATAATAATAATAATCTATCCTTTACATCAGAGAGACGGGGTACCAAGATAACATTAGACCTCACAATACGCTAGACAAACACAATAACACACACACACACACACACACACACACACACACATACACACACAGCCTGAGAAGTGAACAACCACCTGCATCCTCTAGGTATACTGATAACTAAGATAACACGATAAGAACTCCACAAACTTATTAAAAACAATTCATCTCTACATAAGAAATGACGTAACTACAGGAAATAACTGTATCTAATCAGTACAGAATTATTACAGTAATTAGTCTTGTATCTTAGTTTGAGTTGACGAGGGAAGTTGAGGTGGTGGATGGTGTGACGTGTTACTAATTGACCTTCTCGTGACCTTGAATTATTAGAAGGATGTTATTGGTGCTGTATTTATTGTCGATGTAATGGTTATAAATGTTATTGTTGGTGAGTGGTTGATATTGTAATTTCTGTAATTTTTTTTTTATAGGAACGTAATTTTAACCCCAGTGGTCTCGTTATTAACATTGGTAGTTCGCCTTTAGTCTAATTATTTACGATCATTAATATATTTTAACTTAACCATATAATATTATTTTTTGTATATTTCGCTATAATTTCCCTCTACCCAATGCTGTGACGTCATGATTATAATGAATACATGGGGTATATAATTACATGTTTATATTGTGAGCTAGAGGACCCCGGTTCGATCCCCAGGTAAGGTGAAATCACAGGTGCTAGGTTAACATCAGTCTTTCGGGCAGTAATTGGAGACTTGGATGTTAATCGATTGGCGTCGAGTATTTCAGGGTTGGTGGGGAGCTAATGGTCGTCCTGGAACCGGGTCATACACTCATACACCTTGTTAACTCCAGCCAGGCCTAGCCCCAGCATAGCACAGCCCACTCCAGTCTAGCACAGCCCACCCCAGCTTAGTACACCCCAGCTTAGCACAGCCCAGCTCACCCCAGCCCATCCCACGAGTTATGGGGATTTGTTATCAAAGTGAGGGATTGTATAGGGGTGAGGGATGAGGTGGCGTGAGATCTGGGCATCTCAGCGGCTTTACCTACTACAGGGCGTGGGTGAAGGGGGAGCCACTGAGCTGGACACCTGGCGGCTACTCTCTCCAACTATTATTTGTTGACTCTTGATATTGTGGGATGATTCTTGGTTGGTTCTTGGTTGATTCTTGGTTGATTCATGGTTGGTTCTTGGTTGGTTCCTTCGCCCTTTATACACACACAGAGAGAGAGAGAGAGAGAGAGAGAGAGAGAGAGAGAGAGAGAGAGAGAGAGAGAGAGAGAGAGAGAGATGCCTGTACACTCGACTGAAATTCCTGACTCCCCTCCCCCCTTCACTCTGGTGTGTGTGTGTGTGTGACATAAGAGAGAGAGGGGAGGTTAGCGTTCGTTGTCCTCAGTGTTCCAGACAGTAGCGCGCTAACCACTGTGTAAAGGATGTATTGAATACCTAATTATCGCTCACCGTAATGACCCTCACGCCACCGCCCTCAGCTATTCAGGGGGGGGGGTGGGGGGCGGTGAAGGAGGAGGGGTGGGGGGCGGTGAAGGAGGAGGAGGAGTGGGGGGCGGTGGGGGTGTGAGTGATATCCTGTATGTGAAGGTGTGGGTGGCAGGACTGTATGTGTGTGTGTGTGTGTGTGTGTGTGTGTGTGTGGATCCTTACAAGTGGTGTGGCATTATAATATGAAACTCCCCAAAGAGATAAGTAAATAAATCCATCCATCCATCCATCCATCCATCCATCCATCCAGCCATCCATCCATCCAGCCAGCCATCCATCCATCCATCCATCCATCCAGCCATCCATATTTGAGGCAGGAATTTAGTGATAGGCAGTTTCATTTAGGTGCCAGTGCCAGTCCCAAACACCTAGACAGTGCCAGTGCCAGTGCCAAACCCTAGACAGTACCGACAGTGCCAGTGCCAAACCCTAGACATTGATTGGGACGACGATAAAACAGTGTCTATGATAAGAGACACTAAGGGTGAGGATTATTACTTACCTACCTGGCTGTACCTTTGTTGTTCTCACCTCACAGGGAGATATAAGGAGGGTGTAGGGGAGGAAGAGAGTAGAGAAGAGGCTAATAAATGATGGTAAATGAGAGATAATGATGGTAGATGAGAGATAAGGTCAGGTTTGGTTAGGTTTGGTTAGGTTTGGTTAGGTTTGGTTAGGTTAGGTTAAAGAGTTCGTAGTAAATTCCTGGTGGGGTTCACGAAAGAGGAGTCGACAGGAAGAGGAAGAGAAGACAAAAGGACAAGAAGAAGGAATAAGAAAAGA
>CAUDMG010003680.1:1065000-1082500 GCA_958450375.1 Homarus gammarus | reverse complement strand
TATCTTTCTCCGGAGAGTAGTTCCACCTGTTGCCGCTGGAGGCGCACCTAAACGGGTTTAATTTGTCGTGTGTATGTAATGGTCCTCATGAGGGTGATCCCCGACTCCCTGTGAAGACATTCTTGTCTCTTGTCGTGTGTGTGTGTGTGAGAGAGAGAGAGAGAGAGAGAGAGAGTAGAAGGTATTTTTTATCTCTCTCTCTCCATACTACAGGTACAAAGAACAGGTAAACATCACCACCCGCTGACCTCCCCCCCGCAGACAGCCTTTCATAATAAGAACTGTACTCTTCCTCTCCCAGCCTCTTCCTACCCCGCCATTCACTTCTTAAATTACTTTCAAACTTTGATGAATGGTCGCCTGTGGTCTCCGGTAGATTACTATATACAAACTTTCGCTAAGTACATTACCTTTAAAGTTTACATACTCTCAAATATTACCAATTGTATCGTTTTGTGTGGTTTTAAAACTTTTGCTGTGAGATCTCGCTCGTGTATTTAGAAAGTTTATATACGTTGGTGATATTTTCTCATATAGACTTGTAAAAACTACCCAAAATATATATACTCCTCTCTATATATGATGGCTTGTTTATATACGTCTATTATGCTAGTAGAAATAATCATAGAATAACAGTTTACATACAGTGAAAACTATTATGATATACCCTATAATGTATTAAGTGTATGATTATAGTCAAATATCTCCTGAAGTCAAATATCTCCTGAAGTCAAATATCTCCTGAAGTCAAATATCTCCTGAAGTCAAATATCTCCTGAAGTCAAATATCTCCTGAAGTCAAATATTTCCTGAAGTCAAATATCTCCTGAATTTTAACATCTCCTGAAGTCAAATATCTCCTGAAGTCAAATATCTCCTGAAGTCAAACACCCCCTGAAGTCAAACACCCCCTGAAGTCACTATTAACTGGCAGGTACAGGTAAGCAGCGAGGATTGGTGGTGGTAGTGGTGGTAGTAGTGGTAGTGGTGGTAGTGGTGGTAGTGGTGGGTCTCGCAGCAAATCCCTTCACTTCCATCACGGGAAATTGGTCAAGCTCGTCCATGCGATTCTTGAGCCGATAAGAGACACACAGCCTTCCTTGGTCTGTGGGTCATCTGTGCCCCGGTGAGAGGTGGAGGAGGGGGGAAGGAAAGGGGGGGAAGGGGGGGGCATTTGGTTGAATTTTGGTAGGGTGGAGGGGGAGGGAGGGGGTATTTGGTTGAATTTTGGTAGGGTGGAGGGGGAGGGAGGGGGTATTTGGTTGAATTTTGTCGAATTTTGTCGTGTTTTCTCGTGTTTTTATCCTGAATGTTATACCAGCCGAGTTAACACTAATTAGTACTTAATGAGGGAGGTAGAGTCATATCTTTATGTGGGGTATATGATGGTTAATAAAATATACCGAGGATATATTTGAAGTAGGTACCGTAGTATTTCAATCTTCTTCATAATACTCTTAGTAGTTTCTGGCTAAAAGGATCAATATACAGTAATATGGTGTTATGAGCCTGGTAGAGATGAGGTCTGAGCTTTTGAGCCTGTGAGCCGTGAGAATGTGAGTCGTGAGCATGTGAGCTATGGGCTGTGAGACTGTGAGGACTGAGCCTGTAACCCGTGAAACTATAAGCCGTAATACTGTGAGCCGTGAGCCGTAATTCTGTGAGCCTGTGAGCAGTAATCTTGTGAGCCATGAGCCGTAATCCTGTGAGCCGTAATCCTGTGAACCGTGAGCCGTAATCCTGTGAGCCATAATCCTGTGAGCCATAATCCTGTGAGCCGTGAGCCGTATTCCTGTGAGCCGTGAGCCGTAATCCTGTGAGTGGTGAGCTTGTAAGACACTCGTAGAGATGTCTAAAAGTAAAGACATTTTCTTAAGCCAGTGGTGATAAGACAATGTAATAATGACCTCTTGATATTAATACACATGCTTCCGGTGGGAGTGGGGGGGGGTGGTGGGTGGGGGTGGTGGTGGTGGGGGGGTGGTGGTGGGTGGGTGGTGGTGGTGGTGGGGGTGGTGGTGGGTGGGGGGGGTGGTGGTGGGTGGTTGTATTGTGTTCCTGTTGTTGTTGTTGTTGTTTCTGTAGTTGTTGTTATTTTTATTGTTGTGTATGTGTTTGTTTTTGTTTTTGCGGTTGTTTTGTGAATGTTGTTGTTGTTGTTGTTGTAGTTATCGTTGTTGTTGTTGTTGTTTCTGTAGTTGTTGTTGTTGTTGTAGTTATCGTTGTTGTTGATGATGTTTCTGTAGTTGTTATTGTTTCTGATGTTGTTGTTGCTGTTGTTTTTGTGTCTTTTTTTTGGTTTTCAATTTATGAGGCTGGGGAGGCTAGGTTAATGAGTCTAAGCTGTAAGTAATGCCGCTGTGTTGTGAGTGATGGCAGGTTCTTATGTCAGTAATGCCGCTGTGTTGTGAGTGATGGCAGGTTCTTATGTCAGTAATGCCGCTGTGTTGTGAGTGATGGCAGGTTCTTATGTCAGTAATGCCGCTGTGTTGTGAGTGATGGCAGGTTCTTATGTCAGTAATGCCGCTGTGTTGTGAGTGATGGCAGGTTCTTATGTCAGTAATGCCGCTGTGTTGTGAGTGATGGCAGGTTCTTATGTCAGTAATGCCGCTGTGTTGTGAGTGATGGCAGGTTCTTATGTCAGTAATGCCGCTGTGTTGTGAGTGATGGCAGGTTCTTATGTCAGTAATGCCGCTGTGTTGTGAGTGATGGCAGGTTCTTATGTCAGCTTATCTATAAACCCGAGTCTTTACATGTGTCTATTTTTAGCTCGAGTAATTTAGTAAACAAGATGATCTATGGACAAGACTTGATCCTGGTTTTGTCTTCAGCTTGTCTTTGTCTTCACCCCATCTTGTCTTCATCCCATCTTGTCTTCACCCCATCCTTGTCTTCACCCCATCTTGTCTCCACCTCAACCTTGTCTTCATCCCATCTTGTCTTCACCCCATCCTTGTCTTCACCCCATCTTGTCTCCACCTCAACCTTGTCTTCACCCCATCCTTGTCTTCACCCCAAATTGTCTTCACCCCATCTTGTCTTCACCCCATCCTTGTCTTCACCCCATCTTGTCTTCACCCCATCTTGTCTTCACCCCATCTTGTCTTCACCCCATCTTGTCTTCACCCCATCTTGTCTTCACCCCATCCTTGTCTTCACCCCATCTTGTCTTCACCCATCTTGTCTTCACCCCATCTTGTCTTCACCCCATCCTTGTCTTCACCCCATCTTGTCTTCATCCCATCTTGTCTTCACCCCATCTTGTCTTCACCCCATCTTGTCTTCACCCCATCTTGTCTTCACCCCATCTTGTCTTCACCCCATCTTGTCTTCACCCCATCTTGTCTTCACCCCATCTTGTCTTCACCCCATCTTGTCTTCACCCCATCTTGTCTTCACCCCATCTTGTCTTCACCCCATCTTGTCTTCACCCTATCTTGTCTTCACCCCATCTTGTCTTCACCCCATCCTTGACTTCACCCCATCCTTGTCTTCACCCCATCCTTGTCTTCACCCCATCCTTGTCTTCACCCCATCTTGTCTTCACCCCATCTGGCTCTCCTCTAGTCCTCATCACAAAGGGTAATAATAATTAGGCTTGTCTTATCGAGTTAAGGGATACTGGGGCAGGTTCTCCTTGGGTATTTATTCAGGCCCCGTTGGTGACGTCTGCGTTGATGGTGACGTCTGTGTTGATTGTGACGTCTGTGTTGATGGTGACGTCTGTGTTGGTGGTGACGTCTGTGTTGATGGTGACGTCTGTGTTGATGGTGACGTCTGTGTTGATGGTGACGTCTGTGTTGATGGTGACGTCTGCGTTGATGGTGACGTCTGTGTTGGTGGTGACGTGAGTGAGCGGGTGGATTAAACGTCTTTTTTCCACGTTTGTGTTAACTATGACTATGAGGAGAGAGAGAGAGAGAGAGAGAGAGAGCTCCTGCCCACACCTCACACTGAGTGACATAAAGTGAATCAGGATATCCTCTTTAACGGGAAGTCATCGTGGATAATTCACTTTATTCACTGAGCTCATTCTTCATTGACTATACCTTCTTCGCTCACTCACCCTCCCCCTTCCCCCTTCCCCTGCCCCCACTCCCCCCTTCCCCTGCCCCCACTCCCCCCCTTCCCCTGCCCCCACTCCCCCCTTCCCCTCCTCCCCTGTCCCCTTTGATATATAATTCTTCTTCATGGTGTGAGGTCAAATGGGCTCTAGTCTAAACGGGGCTGCCAGTTGGGTCTAAACGAGGCTGCCAGTTGGGTCTAAACGAGGCTGCCAGTTGGGTCTAAACGGGGCTGTTAGTTGGGTCTAAAGGAGGCTGCCTATAGTTTAAGCCAATAGACCCGCTGCGGTTTCCTCCATTTCTTATGTTTTTTTTTTTATGTTTTTTCTTCTTATCTGTTCTAATCCAACTCAACCCGACCCGAGTTGTTTCCATATATATATATATAAACAAACAGTAGGTAGTGAACAAGTAATGATGGTGGGGGTGGTGGTGGGGGGTGGTGGGGGTGTAGGGGTGGTGTAGGGGTGGTGGGGGTGTAGGGGTGGTGTAGGGGTGGTGGGGGTGTAGGGGTGGTGGTGGGGTGACGGAGAACAATGTGTCACTATCTCAGGTAGTGATATTATCTAGGTCATTGTACCTGGAAATGGTTTTGATTTAATTTGATAATGTTTCCTGGTGTATGTTATTGTTCCTACTACAATGTGTGTGTGTGTGTGTGTGTGTGTGTGTGTGTGTGTGTGTGTGTGTAAAGAAAACAATGAACAAAATATAAATTGAAAAATATTGAGAAAAAAAGAAAAAAAAAACTCCTTGGAATCGGAATAAAAGAATTGGTTCGAGAAAGGAGAGTCGAGTGAGGTTGAGAAGGTTTACAAGACAATTGGCGGTGTGTAAAATCTATACCAAGTGTCCTCCAGCCTGGTTCCATGTCTACGGCTTCTGATCCTTCGTCGTTCTTTATCTCGAGAGGCCGCTGGTTGTTGTGGTGGTGGGTGGGGGTAGTGGTGGTGGTGGTGAGGGGGTAGTGGTGGTGGTGTGTGGTGTGGGTAGTGGTGGTGGTGTGTGGGGGGGGGGTAGTGGTAGTGGTGTGGGGGTAGTGGTGGTGGGGTGGTGACAGGGGGTAGTGGTGGTGAGGGGTGGTGTGTGGTGGTGTGTGGGGGGGTAGTGGTGGTGGTGCGTGGGGGGGTAGTGGTGGTGGTGGGTGGGTGTGTGGTGACAGGTGGTGGTGAGGGGTGGTGTGTGGTGGTGGGTGGGGGTAGTGGTGGTGGGTGGGGGTAGTGGTGGTGGTAGGTGGGTGTGTGGTGACAGGTGGTGGTGGTGGGTGGGTGTGTGGTGACAGGTGGTGGTGAGGGGTGGTGTGTGGTGGTGGGTGGGGGTAGTGGTGGTGGGTGGGGGTAGTGGTGGTGGTAGGTGGGTGTGTGGTGACAGGTGGTGGTGGTGGGTGGGTGTGTGGTGACAGGTGGTGGTGAGGGGGGGTAGTGGTGGTGTTCAGAATAATTTAAATATGTGAGATAAAATAAATATTGGTGAGGTATTGTAGTGAAGTTATAGTAGAGAAGACTGTAGTTGTATGAAAGAATTATTTGAACGGTGTTATTACTCTAGGTCTCTCTGTCTCTCTGTCTCTCTCTCTGTCTCTCTGTCTGTCTGTCTGTCTCTCTGTCTCTCTGTCTGTCTCTCTGTCTCTTACTCAATACTCATACTCTGGGCCTGACTTGTTCATTAGCGCTGTGTATTGCATAAAGCCAGAACATTGAGGCTTCCCACTGCTCCTTGTGTGTGTGAGAGAGAGAGAGAGAGAGAGAGAGAGAGAGAGAGAGAGAGAGAGAGAGAGACTATACAGGCGTTGGTAATGTTCACAATAACGTATGTGTGTGTGTGTGTGTGTGTGTGTGTGTGTGTGTGTGTGTGTGTGTGTGTGGAAGGGGGGGGGGAGATTTGGTTCAATTTGTATACATCAAGTTAGTATTGTGTTGCTTTATGGTGGTTAGCCAGGATGTGTGTGTGTGTGAGCAGTGTCAAGTTACTAATGGTAGCTCAAGACTAAGGAACACCACCTCCCTCTACCCCCCCCCTCTCCCCCTCCTCCATTGATTATTGTTCACCTACACTATTTCCTTAGCCCCCACTCTCTCTCTCTCTCTCTCTCTCTCTCTCTCTCTCTCTCTCTCTCTCTCTCTCTCACCTCTACGTCACATTGAAAGCTTTAGACACTTACACACGACTTTAAAACCTCTTATATATACACCTATCCAGTGTTAAAATACCTCCAATTTCTTTACATACCAACAATATTTTCTCAACCTGCGTACTCGTTCTTGCCTTCGTATTAGTCAGGTTAGGATAGTTACCCATAAATTGTTTTCATTATTCATAAAGTGTGATATCCTTTAAGTATTGATTATATCCATGAATTGTATAGTCTTTTATAAGTAGTGGATGTAGTAACTTATAAGTATTGGTAAGGTGTAAATTCTTATATTTTATGGGAATTTTTTTTTTTTACTTGTTTATGTGATGTCTTTAGTTTGGAATATTTGTTGTTGTTGTTGTTGTTGTTGTTGTTGTTGTTGTTGACGTTGATGTTGTTGTTGTTGTTGTTGTTGTTGTTGTTGTTCTTCAGTAGTAAATAAATATATACTAATGTCAGTGATGAACTTGACGGAATAAACTCTGCTTTAACCCTGTATCACACACACACACACACACACACAGGAGAGAATTTACCCCAGCTTGTGTGTTTGTAATCAACTGAGCTCTGCCGTTCATGACTTGGTAGAGCCGTTCACTAGGTAAGCTCCAGCACGTTCCTCAGCACACTCCGTCACCGGGATGACTAAGACAGACAATTCGCCACCTGTCTAGACACTCTCCTCCGTCAGTTCTCCGTCAGTGTGGTAAATGGCGGCCAACCCTCCGTCAATCAAAAGAATGTGTCTGTCAATCAGTTCCCGTCACAGCCAGTCCGTCAATTCTCAGTCTTACGACACTTCACACCAAGACTCGGATTTCCTGAACTTCACACCAAGACTCTGATTTCCTGAATGTTTTGATTGTGTTTATTGGGCCTGTCTATAACCACCGTCTCTACTAATGGTGATAAAGATAATATTAAACCGTGCCAATTAAGATTGTTGTGTATTGGAGGTCCTGGTACCCTGTAGTGTGTCGTCAGCTCACAACACAGGGAGTAGAGAGTTTGGCCTGATGATGCTCACTTCTACGGCCAACCAAAAGAGAAGTATTGTAAAAGTTCTGTGGCCTTAATCTTGGTAGACTGTGGCCATGATGTCGATTGTGGCCACGCTGACGATTGTGGCCACGCTGATGATGGTTGAGTGAATGGGATGGTGAATAGCTGACCGACTCGGCTTAACCCACATTCACTTTTCTGACAATGGTTAAGTAGGATAAACTTACACAGTTAGTTTAGGTGTGTGTGTGTGTGAGTGTGTGTGTGTGTGAGTGTGTGTGTGTGTGTGTGTGAGTGTGTGTGTGTGTGTGTGAGTGTGTGTGTGTGTGAGGCGTTGCACTCCCATTATCGACCACCTGCTGGGCTGTTGTCATTGTTATTGTTTCCACTTTGCTGACGGCGAGTGATGATGAGCCTCGTTGTGGTGGCGAGGGCGAGGGCGAGTGATGATGAGCCTCGTTGTGGTGGCGAGGGCGAGGGCGAGTGATGATGAGCCTCGTTGTGGTGGCGAGGGCGAGGGCGAGTGAGGGCTTGAAGGGTAGAGGGGATTTTGAATGGAAGGGGGGAGGGGGGGCTGTAGGAAAGAGAGGGAAGGAGAGGGGAGGGGAGGGGAAGGGAGGGGTGGAATAGAAAGATAATAATTTATTCCTCCAATGTTCTATCGTGGATTTTAGGACCCCGTCTCTCTCCCTTTCCCTCTCCTTCTTTCCTTCCTTCCTTCCTTCCTTTCTTCCTTTCTTCCCTCCCTCCCTCCCTCCCTCCCTAATGTTGAAACAGATGTGGGAGACGAGGATGAAAAATAATAAACAGAGAGAGAGAGAGAGAGAGAGAGAGAGAGAGAGAGAGAGAGAGAGAGAGAGCTGTGGCTGGTAAGTGTAGATTAAGTAATTGCTATGAACGTCAAGACTTACGAAGGAACGAAATAGAACACTCAAACAGCAGTGTGTGTGTGTGTGTGTGTGTGTGTGGGTGTGTGTGTGTGTGTGTGTGTGTGTGTGTGTGTGTGTGTGTGTGTGTGTGTGTGTGTGTGTGTGTGGTGAGGTAGGTTCATTGTGGCTTCTTTTATCTCAACTTTCTTTATTTCCTCACTTCCTGCTGCCTCCTTCCTCACTTCCTGCTGCCTCCTTCCTCACTTCCTGCTGCCTCCTTCCTCACTTCCTGCTGCCTCCTTCCTCACTTCCTGCTGCCTCCTTCCTCACTTCCTGCTGCCTCCTTCCTCACTTCCTGCTGCCCCCTTCCTCACTTCCTGCTGCCTCCTTCCTCACTTCCTGCTGCCCCCTTCCCTTTATCTCCGTCCGGTACCTCACTTCTACCTCTCACCACCCCCCCCCACCTTTCTATCCCTCTCTCTTTCTTCCTTCTTTTCTCCCTTCCCCTTGCCTTCATCCTTCCTTCCTTCCTCCCTCCCTCTTTCCTTCCTTCCCTTCCTTTATTTCTTCATTTCTTTATCTTTTCTTCCTTATCTTTACTTCAGCTTCTTGTTACACTCTTTCGCTCTCACCCTTTCTTCCTTTCTTTCTTCCTTTCTTTCTTTCTTTCTTTTGGCACCTTCAGAGGCACCGTGACAGTGACCATATGCTGGGGGGGTGGGGGGGTGGTGGGGGGTGGGGGTGGGGGGGTAGGGGGCAAACAACCAACACCTTCCACACCCCCCTACCCCCGTCACGCTCTACAGGGAGGGGTGAGGAGGGGGGGGGGGAGGTTACGTAACGAACAAGGGTAAAAAAAAAATCCCCTAAAATATTAAAGACGGAAGTTTTAGGGATGGCAGGACCCTTAAGACCTTAATTAAAGTCAAATATCAGATAAGGGATTAAGGTCAGTATTAATTAAGACTCTTTACCTTAACCTTCGCCCCCCCCCCCCTAAAAAAAAAATTCCAGAGGTCAGATTTAACCTCAGGAAAGGTCAAATATCAGGGTTACCAGGTCAAATATCAGGGTTACCAGGTCAAATATCAGGGTTACCAGGAATTGAACACTTAATAAAATAACAAAACATGTCCTCTGAACTTGATCTCTCGCGGTGTGGTTGTCCCTCGAGGTCAGGCAGTCAGTTTGTAATATAATTGAACATGAAAGGTCACGGGGTCACGCAGTCATGTTCTATACCTGTGTCCGGAATATGAACAAGAAAGATATTTCCCCTGTCATAATTTTCACTTTTCTGTCTGCTCTCTCTCTCTCTCTCTCTCTCTCTCTCTCTCTCTCTCTCTCTCTCTCTCTCTCTCCCTCTCTCTCTCTCCCTTCCCTCTCACCACTCCCTCACCCCCTCTCTCTCCCTCACCCCCACTCCCCTCACCTCCTCTCTCTCTCTCCCTCACCCCCACTCCCCTCACCCCCTCTCTCTCCCTCACCCCCACTCCCCTCACCCCCTCTCTCTCTCCCATCACCCCCACTCCCCTCACCCCCTCTCTCTCTCCCTCACCCCCACTCCCCCCTCACCCCATCTCTCCCCCTCACCCCCACTCCCCCCTCACCCCATCTCTCCCCCTCACCCCTCTCTATCACCTCCCAAGCCCAGATTTTGTTTGAAAGTTGCAATCGGAAGTGCAATCGGAAATCGGTCGGGTGAGAGGATTTGCGTCCTGAATACCGTGTTTGGTGAATTATTGAGATGTAACGAGGTGATGAGAGAGAGAGAGAGAGAGAGAGAGAGAGAGAGAGAGAGAGAGAGAGAGAGAGAGAGAGATGTATTGGTAGTGAGGGAGGGTGTTGACAAGGGTGATGATGGTGCCAGCCGCTAATTGGGTACAATGTGGTGTGTGTCAGTGCCATTGTAAACACATAAACTCACTCCACAGAAATATTAAGTAAATATAATAAGTTTTCCCAACGTGTTATAAATATTAACGACCCATTTAAACAGCACCGTATCATTTTTCTTCATAATATTATAATAAAATATCAGGTATTGTTATTGTATGTTTATCATTTAAACCACAAAACTGTCAAGCTAACTCTAGAAAAAAAATGATGCCTTTTTATATATATCAGAATACTAAATAAAGACAGATTTATTCTTTTGTTTAATGATGTAAAGTCCTGGAATTTTATCAACACATACTAAGCTCCTGTAATTTGTTATTAATATTAAAAGATTTCAATACAATATGTGTTTTTTTTTTTTTTAATTTGATGAAGAGAAATGAGGTCATGTTCGCTACACCTGACAGCCTTGAGAAGTGAAGGGTTTATGTAGTGTCAACCTTGTGATTAAAATTAGATCACACTCACAGTAAGTCCGTCCACCTCCTCACACTCACAGTAAGTCCGTCACCACCTCACACTCAAAATAGATCTGTCGCCCCTCACACTCAAAATAGATCCGTCGCCCCTCACACAATAGATCTGTCGCCCCTCACACAATAGATCTGTCGCCCCTCACACAATAGTTCCGTCGCCCCTCACACAATAGATCTGTCGCCCCTCACACAATAGATCTGTCGCCCCTCACACAATAGATCTGTCGCCCCTCACACAATAGATCTGTCGCCCCTCACACAATAGTTCCGTCGCCCCTCACACAATAGATCTGTCGCCCCTCACACAATAGATCTGTCGCCCCTCACACAATAGATCTGTCGCCCCTCACACAATAGATCTGTCGCCCCTCACACAATAGATCCGTCGCCCCTCACACAATAGATATGTCGCCCCTCACACAATAGATCCGTCGCCCCTCACACAATAGATCCGTCGCCCCTCACACAATAGATCTGTCGCCCCTCACACAATAGATCTGTCGCCCCTCACACAATAGATCCGTCGCCCCTCACACAATAGATCCGTCGCCCCTCACACAATAGATCCGTCGCCCCTCACACAATAGATCTGTCGCCCCTCACACAATAGATCCGTCGCCCCTCACACAATAGATCTGTCGCCCCTCACACAATAGATCTGTCGCCCCTCACACAATAGATCCGTCGCCCCTCACACAATAGATCCGTCGCCCCTCACACAATAGATCTGTCGCCCCTCACAACATTGTCCAATCAGGTGCGGTAAACACATCCATCCTACCCTCAACTTTCGCCATAATTTAGAGATTATCTGAAAATTTACGACTAACTAAATCCCCAATTGATTTCTCTCCTCTGTGTGTGTGTGTGTGTGTGTGTGTCGTACGCATGGGTAGACACAACAACCAAAGTAAAAGGACAAGAAACGCAACAACTCAAGTCATTCCCAACACAGACACTCAAGCGTTCATCCAATGGCGGGAAATTGCTTTTTTGCTTAAGCCGGAATCTCCTTCTCCTTCTCCGCTTCCTCCGCCTCCCCACACACGCACACACACATACACACACACACACACACACACACCCACACACACCCACACACACACACACACACACACACACACACACACACACACAGTCCTTGAAAAATTGCTTCTTGGTATTTTTTTTAATCGTTCAGAGAAAAAACATTAGAGGCTTTCAGATAATAATATTGTTTTTATTTTTATTTTTATTTTTTTTTTTTTTACCGCTGGAAAAAAAAAAAATACTGGAACACTATTATTTTTTTCCCTCATACATCTTTGCTTTCTTGGATAAAGTGCTGGAATACGTATATGTTTTATATCACGAAAACTTAACCTAACCTCATGTGTTTGGACGGGGAAAAAAACTGTTGGGGAAAACTAAACCAAACCAAGACGGTACAAGGAAAGTGTATTGGAAAGTTGTTACCAAGGCGTTTTGTTGTGTTTCCTCCCCCCTTCCTCCCTCCCCCTCCCCCCTTCCCCCCTCCCCCTCTCTCTCTCGCTCTTGAAAGTTTGTAACGTGGCGTTCCTGAACAACGATAAGATAGGCTTTTGTTTAGCTGTTTGTTCTCTTTTATGGGTGTTTGTGTGTTGAGCTGGGTACGTAGTCGTGTTGATATTTCTCTCCTCTCATACCTCTCCCACCTACGTTGTGTGTGTGTGTGTGTGTGGAAGAAGGGAGGGCGGGGACACACACACAAACACACACATCTTAAGACCTTTTGATTTACCTTCCATGGCATATTCCTCTCCCTCTCTCCCTTCCTCTCCCACTCTCCCTCCCTCTCTCCCTCCCTTCCTCCCCCTCTCACCAAAATTAAGACCATAATGTGTAGTTAGTGTAATAAATTTATACTGATTAATTACCTCCAGTAGCAGCCCCCTCTTCCCCCCCTCTGCCCCCCTCCCCCCCAGTGGTCTTACCTACCTCTGACGCCCTTACCCTCACCCCCCTTCCCCGTCATGCCCTCCCTTGTCTCCTTAGTAAGCTTTGGTCCCCTGAAATACGCTCTGTCTCGCCCCTCTCTGGTCAACTCAGCCCCCCTCTCTGGTCAACTCAGCCCCCCTCTCTGGTCCACTCAGCCCCCTCTCTGGTCCACTCACTCAGCCCCCTCTCTGTCTCGCCTCTCCCTGTCTATAAACCGTCAAATTATGTCCTTTTTTTATTTCCTTCCTCGCCATTCACTGTCTGATCTAACCTGTCCTGTCTCGCTCTAGCCTTTCCGTTGCAAACCATCCTGTTCCGTTTTGTTCCGTTCCGTTCCGTTCCGTTCCGTCCCGTCCCGTTCCATTCCGTTCCGTTCCGTCTCTCCGCGTCAGGCAGCCTTGACAGTGTGTATTGAGCAGGCGTCACAACTGGGACTCAGGCTGTGAGGGGGAATTGCACGCCTCTGGGGGAATGAGGAAAAGAAGGCGAGACGATTGGCCGTCTTGTTCCCTGGTACTGAAGTTTGGTGCGGGTCTGTTGGAGGGAAGGTGGGGGAGGGAGGGGTGGGGGGGGAGAGGGGAAGAGGGGGAGGGATGGAGGGAAGGGAGGTGGGAGAAAGGGAAGGAAGGTAAGAGAAGGGAAAGTAGGTGAGAGAAAGGGGAAGGAGGGAGGGGAGTTGGAAGGGAAGGAACAATCACCAGGCTATTGTCTCTCCTCTGCTCCTGTAAGATATTGAAGGTCATTCAGACTTAACGACGAGTCTTAAACCAGTCCTCTACACTTCTCCTCTATCTCGCTATTATCTCCCTCTACTCTAAACCACTTTTCTTTATGTAATTACCTTTTGTTATTATTTATATACATAGAAACACCCGGAAACAACACCTAGCGAGCTACTGTATAACTCGATTTGGAATGCGTCGACTACTAGGTAATATAGTCAATCAGGTGAAGTATCTGATTGTCTGTTCTGATCGGTATATAAATATGTTATGTATGGTAGTGTTGAAGGTCTATCCTGATGGTGTCTTTATTGCTGGTACATAGTCAATCAGGTGTAGTATCTGATTGTCTGTTCTGATCGCCTTTATCAATTTCCTCAGCTTGGTAATTAAAGTTTGGTAATTAAAGAATAAATTATAAGGCATTACGTCGAATTAGGTTTTTTGTTATTGGTTTAAAAGTAAATGAATGAATGGATTTAATCTCGTGTGATCGGTTATTAACTCGAATCACTTTGCATTATAAAGGACTTTCGGCTAAAATAGAGAAAGCTTAGAGAGGGGAGGGGGAGGGGGGAGGGGGAGGGGAGGGGGAGGGGAGGGGGAGGGGGAGGGGGAGGGGGGTAATTTAAAACTGGTCATACCTGGGGGAATAAACGTGGTATTGTCAACAGTGGGCGGGTGAGATAGATCTTTTGGGGGGGGGTGGGGGAATAGCTTAGTTAATCACGCCGAGTTAACAGAACGGGAAATTCCTATTACCAGAGCCCCTTTGTTGGTTCTTTCAGGGATAGAATTCTTTACTCCTCGTATCTTTACCGAGTAGGAACATGATATAAAATTCTCTTTGAGCTCCGAGAAAAGTTCCTAAGAGCGGTATATACTAGGTTACTGTGCTGCTGTAACCTAGAGGAGAGAGACCTTTCAGTGTTTAAGATGAGGAGTTAAGTTTATATCAGTTAAAGTTCAAATGATTATACATACTGGTGAAGAACTTGGCGTCTAGTGGGTACACGGGAGGTAGGGAGGTAGTGTCACAGGTCCACACCAAAGTTTACCACATTTAATTTTTTTTGTAATTAAGTAAAGAAAGTTGTAATGGATTTGGTATAATGTTTAATGAGAAAAATATTATTGGTCAGTCAGTCAGTCAGTCAGTCAGTCAGTCAGCCAGTCAGTTAATCAGTCAGTCAGTCAGTCAGTCAGTCAGCCAGTCAGTCAGTCAGTCAGTCAGTCAGCCAGTCAGTTAATCAGTCAGTCAGTCAGTCAGTCAGTCAGCCAGTCAGTCAGTCAGTCAGCCAGTCAGTCAGTCAGTCAGTCAGTCAGTCAGCCAGTCAGTCAGTCAGTCAGCCAGTCAGTCAGTCAGTCAGTCAGTCAGTCAGTCAGTCAGTCAGTCCACACCTGTTAAGTGGTGGAACTCCCTCTACTCATACCATTAATACATCTGACTCTTTATGTATTTACAATCGGCTCTTTAAGTTAGTCGTGTATGTCAACAAAAGAGAGTTTGTGTACTGTATCTATGTCTACTGGTTCTCTTGGCACTTCCCTCTCACTTCCCTCTCACTTTCCTTAAACTTCCCTCTTACTTTCCTTAAACGTCCCTCTTACTTTCTTTACACTTCCCTCTCACTTTCTTTACACTTCCCTCTCACTTTC
The DNA here is from genome assembly GCA_958450375.1 of Homarus gammarus. Lineage (NCBI taxonomy): Eukaryota > Metazoa > Arthropoda > Malacostraca > Decapoda > Nephropidae > Homarus > Homarus gammarus. The sequence continues at coordinate 1,067,719 of CAUDMG010003680.1, read as the reverse complement.
TTTACACTTCCCTCTCACTTTCTTTACACTTCCCTCTCACTTTCTTTACACTTCCCTCTCACTTTCTTTGCACTTCCCTCTCACTTTCTTTACACTTCCCTCTCACTTTCTTTACACTTCCCTCTCACTTTCTTTACACTTCCCTCTCACTTTCTTTACACTTCCCTCTCACTTTCTTTAAACTTCCCTCTCACTTTCTTTACACTTCCCTCTCACTTCCCTCTCACTTTTTTTACACTTCCCTCTCACTTTCTTTACACTTCCCTTATATCACTCACAAAAGGTAAGGTTAGGTTAGGTTAGGATGATGATGTGCTTTTAATACCACGACCAGGAAGGATTTTATCAACGTGTGATATATTACTCAAGCCAGCGTACACTACACTACACTACACTACACTACACTACACTACACTACACTATGCTACACTACACTACACTACACTACACCACGCCAGACCACACTACACCACACCACACTACACTATACTACACTACACTACACTACACCACGCCAGACTACACTATACAACACTACACTACACTACACTGAGGGTATTGTTTCACAGCTCCTGGCCTAAGCTCTTAAACTGGGGTTCTCACGCTAATGAACCTGTATCAGCCCCACTACCGCCTCCTCCACACACACACACACACACACACACACACACACACACACACACACGATAAATATAAATGCAACAACGTTAAAAATAATAATAATAATAATGATAATAAAATCTTCTACTACTACTACTACTATACTACTACTACTACTCCTATTAAATACTATTAAATTGACTATTGTTTTTCACTAGCCATGACACTATTGTAATTTCCAGTTCCCTTTCAATTACACAGACGAAAAAAAGATGAAATCAATTAACCTAGGGGCGGAGGGGGTTAGGGGGGGTGGGTGGGTTAGGTTAGGTTAGCGTAAACACATAATGGAATTTATTGTACACATTCAGCAGTCACACTTGAGATATATTCAATGAAAGTTTATATTATATAGATCAGAAAAAGATACACTGTAAACTTTCCTCAATTTATTTTGGTGTATTAAACAATAGACCCCCCCCCCCAACCCCCCCAACCCCCCCAACCCCCCCCCCCAACCCCCCACCCCCAACCCCCCCCTCATCCAACCCCCCCCCCCTCCACCAAAACAAAAACTACCCACCAAATAGTATTCATTACGGTGGATTAGAATCATTCATTAAAAAAAAATTATTCATAAACTAGAATTATTTCAGATGGGTTTGTAGCGTTAAAGCAATCAGTAAAATTGAAAATGAAAAAGAAAGTTGCATAAATTCTGGAAGTAAAAGAGATGGAACTTTTTTGTGATGAAGTTTCAAGTTGTAAAATATAGACGTGTGTGTGTGTGTGTGTCTGTGTGTGTGTGTGTGTGTGTGTGTGTGTGTGTGTGTGTGTGGACATTTAAACATAGTAGAGAACTCGAGGTGTTGACAGACCTTAGGTAAAGCTTAAAAGAGAGATTAATAAGCCTGTAGTTGGTCTTATAACCGCTATAGTATATTAATTAGACTCGGTGTGTAGAGGAGTACCAACAATCTACACGAGTTTACCCCCATTGTTGATATTCTGATTTTCGTTTTCAATGGTCAGTTCAGAATGGGATTAATTATTTTTTTTAATCCAAAATTCTGGTCAATAACAGACCATGGGGGCGACATTAGAAGTACTCTCCTAATCACTCAATCACTCAATCAATCAACTCAGCTAGGTGATTGAAGAGGTGGCTAACAGTGACGTAGTAGTCTGTTCTCTTAAGACTGACCCCCCCCCCCACCCCTAACCACCCCCCCCAGAACCTTGTTAGGGGGGAGAGGTGGGGTGGGGGAGGGGATGGGGGGGGGAGGGCGTGAAGATGGCTGTCATTAGGGATGTCTGGTGGACTGTGACAAGGAGTGGTGAGGAGGAGGAGGGATTGGTGGAGAGAGGAAGAAGTTGAGCAGGAGAGGGAGAGAGAGAGAGAGAGAGAGAGAGAGAGAGAGAGAAGAGAGACAGAGAGAGAGAGAGAGAGAGAGAGAGAGAGAGAGAGAGAGAGAGAGAGAGAGAGAGAGAGAGAGAGTATTCCTCACATCTTCCCACTGTTGAGATGAGAAATGAGTCTCATAATCTCCCTCTTTCCCTCCCTCCCTGCCTCTCCTTGTCCCTCACTCTCCTTCTTCCTCACCTCCTTCCTTCCTTCCTTCATCTTAGTTACCCCATACCATCTCTCTTGTCGCTCTCTCTTCCCTGCCATTATTTCCTCTTTTCCTCTCATTTATTATTCTTATATCACCTCCTCCTCCTTCTCTTCCTAGTCGTCTTCTTCTTCTTCTTTATCAGTTTTTTCCCTTATTCTCTCTTTGTAGTCTCTTTCACACTCCTGTTATTCTTTATCTCTCTTCTTCCCCCTGTTGTCTCCTTCCTCTTCCCTCCTGCCTCTCCTCCCCACTCCTACCCCCATCCTCCATCCTACACCTCCCCCTCCTCCTCCTTCTTATCCCTCCTCATCCTCCTCTCCTACCCCTCGTACCCCTCCTCCTCTTCCTCCCCCTCCTTCTCCTCCTCCTCCTCCTGCCCTTCACCTTGCTCTTCCTGCAGTAATAAGAGGAGACGAGAGTGGTGGGACTTGTTAGTGTGACGCTGATTGTTTCAACCGTGTGTGTGTGTGTGTGTGTGTGTGTGTGTGTGTGTGTGTGGGTGG
>CAUDMG010003680.1:1050000-1060000 GCA_958450375.1 Homarus gammarus | reverse complement strand
ACATTATTCTTATAAGAGAAACAAACAAAAATATAGATAAATAAATAAATAAAAGACTCGAGGAATAAAAAAAAATTGTGGAAAATTCGTAGAGGAGAGACAATAAGGATAAAGGAGGAAGGAAGGAAGGAAGGAAGGAAGGAAGGAGGAGGAATGAGGGATCAGTTAGTAAAGGTGTGAGAGACGATTGAGCAAGGATCCTTCGACACGCTCCTTCCTCCCTCCCAGGTTATGTAAGACTGATCACACACACACACACACACACACACACACACACACACACACACACTGTATATTTTCAGCCTTCTGGCTGCCAAGCTCTTTCAATAAACCGTTAATTATTATTATTATTATTATTATTATTATTTTCTGCCCTCAGTGATTTATTCCGAAAAAAAATTTAATACCCCCAAAAAAATATACAAATAAAAAAAATAAAATACGTGTAAAAATAGATGAGACGACAAGATAAAGTCAGAGAGTAATTAGAGGCGAGTGAATGAGCCCTTGAGTTACTGAGGGGGAGGGGGGGGAGGGGGGTGGGGGGAGGGGGAGGGGGGGCTAGATGGATAGTATAATAAAAGTAATTGAACGGTAAAAAGATCTCTTGTGTAAAGGAAATATCTATCTATCTATCTATATATCTATCTATCTTTTCGTCTATCTATCTATCTATCTATCTATCTATCTATCTATCTATCATTACATCACACGCAGCCAAATAGAATTGAACGCAACATTGGGAATTTTTCGGCGAATTTTATCTCCGTTCTAAACATCACAGCATCCCCTTCCTCCCTTCCCCTCCCTTTCTCTCTTCCCCCTTCCCCTCCCTTCCCCTCTTCCCCCTTCCCCCTTTCCCTTCCCCTTAGGCTTGAGTAAATATTGATCCCTGGCCTACACAGTCATACTTGCCAGTCCAGATAGGATGGAGTCTACACCAACCACAGTTTATTCCATGGACCCGTGTGTGTGTGTGTGTGTGTGTGTGTGTGTGTGTGTGTGTGTGTGTGTAGACGTTTATAGAGCACACAACAAGGTATGTACGTGTCTATATATATATTTAGAAGGACATTGTGAGTTATTTATACCGGTGGTTTTATTTATAGCAAGACACACCAGGTATGAATGACAGCCAACGAGAGGGAGAGAGAGAGTGTGTGTTATACCCCTGCAGTGCCTACCTATATACCTGGTCTGAGAAAGTCATGTGTGTAGGTGTGTAGGTGGGTGGGTGTACGTCTCCTTTACCTCCTGTTCTCTCTCTCTCTCTCTCTCTCTCTCTCTCTCTCTCTCTCTCAGTTTACGAGGCATTTAATGAGAGGGAAAATAGTTGGTAAAATACTCCTTTTTTCCCCCCCTCGACATGATTCAGATGTATTGAAACTGACTTCTTTTGTTTCTGTCACGCGTCGTATGGATGTTTTAAAACCAAAAATAAAAAAATAAAATAAAAAAAATTAATGGCGGAAACTTCAAACGTCTCTTATTTCTGAAGGGAGAGGGTGTGGGTTGGGGGGTTGGGGGTGGAGGGTGGGGGAGTGGGGGGTGGGGGGCATATTTTAAATGTTGATCTATGAGGTGTCAGATAAACACATGCCTGTATATATCCCCCTCCCCACCCCCCTCCCCTTCCCCCCTCCCCCTCCCCTCCCCCACAGATCGTCAAATATTCATATAATCAAAATTTAGTAGACAGGTGGACATTGATTGATGGATCATAATTTGGTATCACTCAATTCTCAATCATTCCCCTCCCCTCCCCCTCTCACCTCCCCACCTGACCTCTTTCACGATTATTCAAGATGTAATAAGCAGGTGTGTTGAACGAGGTGTGTGGACGCAGTGTGAGGGCGCAGTGTGAGGGCGGGGTGTAAGGGCAGAGTGTGAGGGCGGAGTGTGAGGGCGCAGTGTGAGGGCGGAGTGTGAGGGCGCAGTGTGAGGGCGGAGTGTGAGGGGGCAGTGTGAGGGAGGAGTGACTGTGGAAGCTGACTAAAGAATGCCCTCGGGATGTTGGCTAGAGTGGACGAACCAGCACGGCTTAATCACGCACTATTATATCCTAGCTCCCACCCCCACACAGCTCCCACACACATCCCTAGACACCGCTACACACCCCACACATCCCACACATCCCTACACACCCTACACACACCTCACACAGCTCCCACACACATCCCTAGACACCCCTACACACCCCACACATCCCTAGACACCCCTACACACCCCACACATCCCTAGACACCCCTACACACCCCACACATCCCTAGACACCCCTACACACCCCACACATCCCTAGACACCCCTACACACCTCACACATCCCACACATGCCTACACACCCTACACACACAGCTCCCACACACATCCCTAGACACCCCTACACACCCCACACATCCCTAGACACCCCTACACACACCTCACACATCCCACACATCCCTACACACCCTACACATCCCACACATCCCTACACACCCTACACACACCTCACACAGCTCCCACACACCGTCGTTTCACCAAGACCAAAGAAGTTTCCCCTCAACACAGGTAAAGGAGACAAAAATACCTCAGGTGAAGGCTACTGCTCCTACAATAACCCTTAAACCTAATCTCCCCAGCGTTTCCTCACCTCCCCCTTGGCTCAGTGACCTTACCTAAGACTTCCCCGGGGCGCTGTGGGTCAATAGGTCATATCTATCTCACCTGTCTTGACCTCGTTTCCTTATCTTACCTGAGTTTCGTACCTGGAGGATGGAACTGTTGGTTTATGTGAGGTGTCGTTACTGGTGATGTTTTAAATTACTAGATAAAGATAACCAATTGTTTTAACCTCACGAAGATGTGGTTTTAACCCCCTTTGAGGATTGTAGGTTTAATGGTCGTTCTTACAGAGTTAAAACCTAAACCATCTTCTTGAATTGTTTTTGTTTTTTTAAGCCATCATCACTTTTTCCCTCTATCTTTCTTTTAATTATTTTTCTTGTATTTTTTATTATTTATGTATATTCGTATTTTTTTTACTTTTCTATCTATCTATCCATCTATCTATCTATCTATCTATCTATCTATCTATCTATCTATCATAATCATTGGCATATAAGGTTTGGTCCTTATAATATCGTCTATTTATCACGAGGCTGTAGCGTGACTGAATTAACTGACGTGTGATGAAAAGGGGATTTTTTTTTTTTTTAATATTTTGTAAAATTTATCGGGCCTCTAATTAGTGTATTTTTATTATATTACGTTTTTAATATTGTTTAGTGAGGCGAAATATTGTGTTTATGAAGAATAGAGAGAGAGAGAGAGAGAGAGAGAGAGAGAGAGAGAGAGAGTGTGTGTGTGCGAGTGTGTGTTTGTGTGTGTGTGTGTGTGTTTATCATCACTATATAATTATTTAACCTGTAATGTTTCTCGTTGTGTCTTCAGGTATCACCGGGTTCGAGCTGCTTCATATCAGTGGTCGAGACAGATTCAGAAGAGGTGAGTAAATGAAGCTCTTATCTCACACCTCTTGTCTATTTTAAGGAGCCACTCGGTCACTACACTCACCTCACGCACTTACACACACACACACACACTCAACGCACACACACACACTTCACACTTGTACTCGTCGTTACACGGACACTTATGTTACACTTGCAGTCTTATAAAAATTGACACTCACTCACTCACTCACTCACTCACTCACACACTCACTCACACACTCAATTGATGACCCCCCTGACTAGTATGAATAGAGAGGTGCATTACGTTGAGTGAGGATACCTGTAGTTCTTGAGTGTGAGGTGTGAGGCGTGAGGCGTGAGGCGTGAGTCAGTGGTAGCAAGAGCCTCCCTCACTCCTTCCTCAATCTTCTCCACACTTGGGTTATTCATATTATTTTTTTTCAAGAGTCTAAGAGTCTTCTGTTTACATGACTGACTCTTGTTCCGCCGTGGTGGAGTGGCAGGTGAGTGTGTCTATTGATTGGTGTGAGAGCCTTGAGTGATTTACAAAGCTCAGGTGAGTTAATTGGTGTTTAATTTACGTTTTTTCCAGGTGTTTATCTTTTTTCTGTGTGTGTGTGTGTGTGTGTGTGTGTGTGTGTGTGTGTGTGTGTGTGTGTGTGTGTGTGTGTGTGTGTGTGTAAATACATATACAAAACCATTAAAATTTCAAATGACTTCTATTATTCCTTTAAACTATTTACAATTTATTAGCATTGGATCCCATAAATATAACACCTCCACATATATTGCTACAGTATAATATATATGATGACATATAACATTTGAGTACTGAAACACCATACTGTAACCTACACTATGGCACATATTATCACACTGTGTATTATATAACAAAGAGAGAAACAATATGTCTGTTATATTGTCACTATATATATGACACTTTCTATAACATGCGGCAGTATATCGTTAACTTTGACCTACTCATAATTTACACTCAGGTAAATAAATGAAATCGGAGGAATGCAAATTTGATGAATGAAAATCCAACTTTTGGCTTCATTGTTGTGTAAGTTGTATATTTTTTTTTCTCTCTCTCTCTCTCTCTCTCTCTCTCTCTCTTAAAGTTTAGTTCCCAAGGTCACCACCAAAACAAACAAATTGCTTAATAAATTCTCCTCATCCTTCCTTCCTTCCTTCCTTCCTTCCTTCCGGCACCGCTCACCCCAGAGATGTTTTCTTCACACGTACCTAACAATTTTATCATTACATCATTATTATCAAAAGACAAAGAACAAGGTGCATAATGGCGCTTTCTTTTCACGCGGGGGGAAGGGGGGTGGGAAGGGGGGAGGGGCAGGAGTGAGGTGGAGGGGGAGGGGCAGGAGTGAGATTGAGGGGGAGGGGCAGGAGTGAGGTGGAGGGGGAGGGGCAGGAGTGAGGTGGAGGGGGAGGGGCCATTGAGTGCTGCCATCTACCTGTCAACACCGATACTATACATACATACATACATACATACATACATACATACAGCGAGCTTGAGGTAGGAAGAATGTGTACTCAGATACTCCACAATGTTGTATTAAAGAATTAGATTACTGTGTCTTCTTCTTGTTCTTCTTGTTCTTCTTGTTCTTGTTCTTTTGTTCTTGTTCTTCTTCCTGTAACTCATTATCAATTTACGTGAGTGACGCTGATGGTGGGGAGTTACGGCACTCTTGATTGATGGGAGGAAGGAAGAAGGAAGGAAGGAAGGTAGAAGGAAGGAAGTAATGAATGAATTAAGGAAGAAAGGATGGAAGGGAAGTAGAAGGATGGAAGGAAAGATGGAAGGGAGGTAGAAGAAAGGAAGGAAGGAAGGAAGGTTAGAAGGAAGGAAAGAATGAAGGAAGGAAAGGAGGAAGGAAAGAATGAAGGAAGGAAAAGAATGAAGAACAGTATTGTCGCATCGTATAAGAATTTTAATGGTAAACGAGTGATCAGTTTACGTCAGTCACTCCTACAATAGATTTATCGAATAAATTCAGTGACAAACGATCAGTCACCGTCAGGAGAGAATTACCCCGCCCACGCCCACCCCATCCTATCTCCACCCACGCCCGCCTCATCCCATCCAGCCCTAACCTAACGCCCCCGCCCCGTGCCCCTGGTAACTGCACTTCTTCAGGAGGGTAAATTGAACCACGCGGAAGGGAAATGTATATGCTAATTTGACTTCAAGTTTGGCCGTGTTGAAACTTTGGTTGCATGGCGTTGATGAATTTGGGGTGTGTGGGTATTGATAGATAGATAGATAGATAGATAGATGAGGTCACGGGAAGGTCAGGTCACACATGAGATATATAATAATTTGAGGAAAAGGTCACGGGTTGTTTGGTCATATTAGAGTTAACACGAATAACCTTTGGATAAGAGGTTCACGGAAAGGTCAGATCAGGTCAGGTCAGGTTAGGTTAGGTTAGGTCATATCAACACCGAACTTGTCGCTCTTACCATGTTCAGCTGCCATTAAAAGTGCCATAAATCTCTTGTCATAAAGGTGGCACTTAGCCTTAATGAGGGTCACTGTTGGGGGGTCACCGTGGTTGTGGTGTGGAAGTCATTAGGTGAGGTTAGGTTAGGTTAGGCACTGAGAGAACTGCCAGGTTAGGTTAGGTTAGGTTAGGTTAGGCACTGAGAGAACTGCCAGGTGTCCCGTAGTTCATTGGTGTGCAGGAGTGGTGACCGTAATACGTGGTGGGTGTCCCTGTGGGTGATATTGGTTGGCGCTCTGTGGGGCGTCCCAGTGTGTCTTCATCACCAAGCTGGAGTCTCGGGTCATTGGCACTCACACACACCCCCCCCCTCCCCACCTTCCCCATGGTTTTACTACATAACTTTAAATATTCCTTCCCCTCACCTCACCCTCTTCCCCCACCTCACCCCCTTCCCTCTACCTCACCCCCTTCCCCCTACCTCACCCCCTTCCCCCACCTCACCCCCTTCCCCCACCTCACCCCCTTCCCCCTACCTCACCTCCTTCCCCCTATCTCACCCCCTTCCCCCCACCTCACCCCTTCCCCCCACCTCACCCCCTTCCCCCACCTCACCCCCTTCCCCTACCTTACCCCCTTCCCCCTACCTCACCCCCTTCCCCCACCTCACCCCTTTCCCCTACCTCACCCCCTTCCCCTACCTCAACCCCTTCCCCCACCTCACACCCCTTCCGTTATTATCACTAGGTAGTTACTGCCCATCATGACATTACCTGCGACCTCATCAGTCTAGCCACACAACAGACAGACAGACAGACAGACAGACAGACAGACACAAAGGTCATCACTCTAAAGATAAAACTCCCCCTCAAAAAGAAATTCTGTAACACGTTCTAAACCTGTATAAATGATACTTGTTGACCTTTAACCTCTCACTCCCATGTTCCTTCGTGATCATTTACCGAAAAAAAGCCTTTGATGTTGGAGTGTAAAGGTCGCCACAACACACACAAGAGGAACGCGGCTTGGAAGTTATGTTCTCTATCTATAAAGGTCAGTTTTGTGTGTGTTGTCTGCTGTTGTTAATATCCCAGTGAATCATATCAAGATTAGCGCCCCCCCCCCTCCCCCTGATATATTACCGTAAGATTAACTATCCTGATGTTAAACTAACCTAACCAAACCTAACCTAACCTGTCATCTCCAGGTAACGTTAATTAAGGTGTTTTTTTATTATCAGGTGAAATAATATGTTTGGGGGGTGTTCATCTTCATGTGATCCATTCCAGTGTGTGTGTGTGTGTGTGTGTGTGTGTGTGTGTGTGTGTGTGTGTGTGTGTGTATGTGTATGTGTGTGTGTGTGGCCATAGCCTGGGTGATTGGTGTAGTGAGGGTTGTGCTGGCCAGTTAGATTGCCTCTGACATTGCTAATTGCTGGGGCGTATGACTTAATTGTTTACCTGTCTGAAGCTATACCTGAACATTCCTCGATTCGAGTACCTGATTGGTCGATTGGTCTAGTACCTGATTGGTCGATTGGTCTAGTATCTGATTGGTCGATTGGTCTAGTATCTGATTGGTCGATTGGTCTAGTACCTGATTGGTCGATTGGTCTAGTATCTGATTGGTCGATTGGTCTAGTACCTGATTGGTCGATTGGTCTAGTACCTGATTGGTCGATTGGTCTAGTATCTGATTGGTTGATTGGTCTAGTATCTGATTGGTCGATTGGTCTAGTATCTGATTGGTCGATTGGTTGAGTATATGATTAGATTGATTTGTTGAGTAGGTTCCTGGTCGTTGGGTAAGTACTGTACAGTAATTTGGAGCTTGGCTGTCAGGTAAGATTGGTGTGTGTGTGTGTGTGTGTGTGTGTGTGTGTGTGTGTGTGTGTCATGGGAGAGGCCGCTACTAGCCAGACAAACGGGTTCATGTTCGGCTTATGACATTTAATTTGCCAAACAAAAGCATTTACACAGGTTGATTAATTTTTGCCCGTCACTCTGGTCCAATTTTCTGTACACGTGTTGTATATTTCCCTCAAACTGTGTAATCCATCACCTCACCTCACCTCACCTCACCTCACCTCACCTCACCTCACCTCACCGATTTTTTCTTAATTTATAGTTGATGTTGGTTTTCACAATTTTTATTTTTATTTTTTATTTAATTATTTTTTTGTGTGTGATAAATTTGGGTCACTAAGAATTAATCAGTATTTAATAAACCTAAAGTAAGGGAAAAATAAACATGTACATAAATAATTCCATTTAAAACCCACCATAGGGAAAAAAAAACTCATATATTTGTTTTATCCAACATATCAATAATTTTAGTAAGGTGATCTACGTTACTTTTTTCCCCAGGGGGCTCTATTTATAATGTGTAATTTAAGATATGTTAAAAATGTGTTAGATGATATTTATAACATGAGCTGTGAGGCTAATGTTTAAGGGAAGGAAAGAATGTTGATACCTGGTGGGGGAAGAAAAAAGTGAGGGGAGAAAAATAGAAGGTTTTTCCCAAGTATGAATGTGGTTGGAGACTCGCTGTCATTCATCTGTCATTAATCTGTCATTTACTGTCGTTCATCTCTCCGTCCACCTACTGTTTTTTTTTCTCTCGTCTCTCCATTCTTTTCTACCTGTCAACACACACACACACACACACACACACACACACACACACACACACACACACACTGTTCCCCCAGAGGTCAAACAGGTCACCCACACTCGACTATTAAGACCAAAAATGAAAACAAGAATAGCGAAAAAATGTCAATGGAAACTTAAGACACTCAGAGAGGAGGGCCCTTGATCCTCTCCCCCTCCCCAGACATCGATACACGACATGACGCATTCATTCCCTCTCCTTCCACCCCCCTCTCCCCCTCCCTACTACTAATACCCCTTCTTCCCCCACTACTGTGTGTGTGTGTGTGTGTGTACGGAACAATCAGAGGGGAAATGAAGAGGTGAGAGGAAAGAAGATCTATGTAAGGGGAGTAGGAGATGAAAGAGGAGGAGGGGAGAGGAAAAAGAAAATGTAGTAACTGGGAATTGAAGAAAAATGGATAAAAATATGAATGGTATAGATGAGAGAGAGAGAGAGAGAGAGAGAGAGAGAGAGAGAGAGAGAGAGAGAGAGAGAACATGAGTGTGAGAGTGGGCCTTTTATTCCCGGGGTCCTCTAATTCCCTCCCCACCTCCCTCTCTCCCTAACTCCCTCTTTACCCCCCCCCCTCCCTCCCTCTCTCCCTCACCCCGATTTTGTGTGATTGATGTGGGAATTGCTCTGCCCCACACGGAATACGAAGGTGGAATTCAATCACCTCACCAACAAGGTCACAACATGAGACATACCTTCCCCCACCCTTGAATTTAAATCCCCTCCTTACTATGTTAAATAACTAGTTCACGTGGAGATAAATACGACGCTTGTTGTAATCTAGAGGTATATTTTCCTAGAGTTCAGACGTCGTAGGTAAGTGAAAAACGAATACATCATCTCCACAACATCTTGGAAGTGGGTTCAGCTCTCAGGGTTATGCAGGGATCCCTTATACAGTGGATAGAATCACGTGTCCTAACCACTGCTATCGACTCCGGCTTCGGTTTGCTTTACGAACGATTATATCTTTGGGGGGAATAATTTTTTTTGTTATGTATAAACTATAAGTAAATGATAATAATAAAAGATAAAATATTAACTTGTAAAAGAAACAACAAAAAAGAATTGTAAGTTTATAGTTGAAATAATATTACTGGAGTGTCGGAAGCCTGATGATGTTTTGGTAATGATGTGTGTGGTTTGTTGACATGTATACAGACAGACGCTGGTGTTGTTGTGTAGCTGTAACACACACACACACATACACACATAAGGGGTCGTGATGTCAGTATGAGGTGAATGCACTTCTCTGGAGCCTCAAGAATTTAAACCACCACATTTCCAAGTTTTGTGAGGCCTAGGAAGACTTATATCCACAGTCTCTCATACAGTGGACTTTATTCTCTTTAATTTATTCACTCTCTTATGTCGTTGCTTCATTTCCTTCACTTTTCTTTCTTTTTCT
>CAUDMG010003680.1:1042500-1045000 GCA_958450375.1 Homarus gammarus | reverse complement strand
GTACAGTGTTGGAGGTATACAGGTCGGCCGCCGGGTCAAGCTCCCTCCTTAATACTGCCACGGGGAGGAGGAGGAGGAGGAGGAGGAGGAGGAGGAGGAGGAGGGAGGAAGCAGTATTCACCTTCTTCTCTACCTACCTACCTACCCACCTACTTACCTGTACTCCCCACTTACTCACCTGTCTACTCCCTTACCTGTTCCTCTCACTCACCTGGCGTGTAAGTGTGGCATCAACGAGGCCACGGTGGCTCATAGGGGTTGTAATTGAGAGGATTTCACCCGGGATCACGTTTCGAGCCCCGGGGATTGTGGAGATCTGACCCGCCCCACGTCTTATGCCTCAGCCCACACTCTTGACTCATCTGAACCCATACTTACTCCATTTAGCCCACACTTCATTCATCTCAGAGCCCACATACCTCACCTCAACCCACACACCGTTCATAATAATATTTATTTGTGTGAGAGAGGAGGGAGGAAGGCTAATTGGGAAGAGGAGTAGGAGAAATAAAGAGGAGGAAGAAAAATAAGGAGATAGAAGAAGAAGAAGAAGAAAGACGGGGAGTGAGAAGGAAGAGGGAGGAATAAGGAGGGAGAGGAGAGAGAGAGAGAGAGGGACTTACCTTGAGGGTGTTGATGAAGTTCACTTATTAAAAAAAAAATCGTGGTTGTGTTTTGATGTTTTTGTCAAGACTCTGGAGGGAGGGGCGCTGTCTGGTCCTCCTCAAAACAAAGAAGAGGTGGAGGAGGAAGGAGGAAGAGGAGGCGGAAGAGGAGGAGGAGGAGAAGAAGAAGAAGAAGAAGGGGAAGATGAAAAGAAGAAGAAGAAGAAGAAGAAGAGCCCATCCTTACCACCCTGACCCACCCTGATTCACTTTGACTCACCGTCACCCACCTTGGACCCACACTGACCCACCCTGACCCACCTTGGACCCACCCTCACCCACACTAGTCCACCCTAACTAATAATCCCTCGTTCTCAGGTGACTCGTGGCCAAGACATGTCACTCACGACGCTGATTAGGGATGGTGATTCGGGTCGTTAGTGGTAAGGCAAAGAGGCTAGCGATGTATTCAGGTGGTTTGGACTCTCTCTCTCTCTCTCTCTCTCTCTCTCTCTCTCTCTCTCTCTCTCTCTCTCTCCTCCGCTCACTTCTCATCCTTGCTTCAGTATTCATGAGGCGACCCGGGGAGTAGGCGGTGGTGGTGGAGGTGGTGGTGCTTGGTGCCTTGATCTACAAAAGGGGGAGTTAATTTGACCAGTGAATTATTGATGACCCTCCCCTCCCCTTCTCCCCTCTCCCCACACACTCCCCCTACCCTCCCCTTACACCCTCCCTGCCCCGTCCTTCCCCTTCCCTTCCCCTTCCCTCCCTTCAATTCCCTCCCCTCCCCTCCACTTCTCTCCCTCCCTCTATTACTACTCTTTCCTTCTAATATATCCTCCCTCTCTATCACCCGTTTCCTCCCCACCCACCCCCCACCTCCCACCCACCGCCACCTCCCACACACCTGTCACCTCCCACACACCTGTCACTTCCCACACACCTGTCTTATTAACTCGAGTCTGGAATAAATTAGAAAAACAAAACAAAAAAATCGTCCTATAACTTACTGTGTTGTGTGTGTGGCTGGCTGTCAACTTTATCCATTGTCCTCAAGGCAGATAGAGACTTTTCCTTATGCTCTAGTTACGAGGGACATTAAACCAACAAATCTTATGGGAGTCTAGAGAGGCTAAGGATGAGACTTTGTTTATGTTCTTACCCCCAACTTTTTACTCATTACTGTCTCACTTAACCTAACCTAACCTATGGCGTCTGAAATCACACTTTAGACTCTACCGGACTGAGTGTGTATCCCGTCACCCCCCCTAGTTAACATAAATCCCTAATGGAATACCTACAAATCCTATGGCCTTAGTGAGGAACAGTGAGGAGGCGAGGAGAGGCGAGGATAGACGAAGCGAGGCGAGGCAGTGTTCCAGAGAGAGAGAGAGAGGGAGGGGTGGTGGTAGTTTTAGTGGTCACAGAAGGGGGCCTCAGAACCCTCTTTAGGAGATAAACCAGGTCATTCATACACAGAGACAAGAACTAAACCTGTCTTAACCTTTTGTCTTTCATCATAGTCCTTTGTTTAGGGTAATGGGTGTTGGGGCTTATACCAGATGGCCCTGTTGGTGTAGGCTTCCGGTGTAGCTGTGTTAGTGTTTCAATGTTTATTCTTAGGTGCTGCTAAGGCCGAGATGAAACGCTCAATAGTTATATCAATTTGCTGGGAAGTCTTTTGAGTTTTTTTGAGGAGATAATCATTTAGAAGGATTTGTTATTTTGTAGTGTAGTTTTCTAATAGTGTGTGTGTGTGTGTGTGTGGCAGGGTATATAGTCCAGACTCTTATGGATGGTGTAAGTTCCACAGTTTAAATCGGATTGACTTAACAAATAAAATGTAGGATAATCTAAACCAGAAACGCGGATATTGTCTGAGTTTTATAGTCCAA
>CAUDMG010003680.1:1007500-1037500 GCA_958450375.1 Homarus gammarus | reverse complement strand
AGGTATTCGTGGGTTGTGTGGAGGGGTCGTAGGTATTCGTGGGTTGTGTGGAGGGGTCGTAGGTATTCGTGGGTCGTGTGAAGGGGTCGTAGGTATTCGTGGGTTGTGCTCAGGGGTCGTAGGTAGTCATGGGTTATATTCAGGGGTCGTAGTAGTACTTATGTGGCAGTGTGTAGGGGTCGTATAGGTACTCATGGGTTGTATTCAGTGGTCGTATAGGAACTCATGGGTTGTAAGTACTCAAAGGATCGTGTTGAGGGGTCGTATAGGTACTCAGGGATCGTATGTACTCGTGGGTCGTATCCAAGGGCGATGTCATGTTACCAAATAAAAAAAAAAATAATGTTTATCTGTCTATCGTTTTCTTATGTAATAGTACTAGTTTGAGAGAGAGAGAGAGAGAGAGAGAGAGAGAGAGAGAGAGAGAGAGAGAGAGAGAGAGAGAGAGAGAGAGAGAGCACATATTCACTACGCTTTCTGTAAGTTTTTGGTTTCAAAGTTTGTTTTCTAACCTTTACTGAGAAATGGAGTTTGTTTGGGTGTTTTTGTTTTGTTTGGGGGGGGGGGGTAGATTGTAGTTGAGTTTGTTGCGTGTGTTTGTGTGTTTTTAGAGAGATAGAGAGAGTGATAGGTGTGTGTGTGTGTGTGTGTGTGTGTGTGTGTTTCTATTTATTATCTTTTATTTTTATTTATTTATTTTTTATTGTTTTCTTTGTATTTATTTATTTATTTTTATTTATTTTCATTTATTGTTATTTATTAATTTATTTTCCTTTTTCATTTATATTTCTTTTCTTTACTTTCTTTTTTCTTTCTTTATTTTCTTTTAACTTTCTCTCTATTTATTTATACGATATCAAATAATTAATCAGGTGTGTTTCTGCGGCAGGTGTTCCAACAATGTTAATTAATTAGACTTTGTTACATAAAAGCTGACTTCAAGTAATACAATGGATACGATAAACAGACATACATACATTCATACATACATACATTCATACATACATACATTCATACATATATACATACACACATATATATAATCCTGAAATAATGGAATTTTTCTAGGTAGATGTGACAATATTTCTCTCTCGTCTTTTTCTCCAGTGGCGATTTTTGACGGAGGGGGGGTGGGGGGGGTGGGGGGGGTGGTTGGGGGGTGGGGGTGTGGGGGGGTAAAGAAGATAGTTGTAACAGGATAATATTGGGCGCTTAAAGGCTTCTCTTCTATTTAAAGTAGATGGGTTATTCACCTCTCTGGCCTGTATATAACTATCTTACCTCTTTAACATCGTGTGGTAATTGTGTTTTAGTTCACTATGTCTCTTTAAGTAGTTGTATTTTTAAAAGTTTTTATTTGTATTTTTAAAAGTTTTATTTATATTTAATTTTGTTGTTTATCCTATTATTAGAAAATGTGGTCAAATATTTTCAATGGGGATAATTAATTTCATTTGAGTATATGTTGTGGCGGAGGAGGTGGATATTGAGTACACACATACACACACACACACACACACCAGGTGACACAGTTCTCCCGTGCAGGTGATGGTCGCCGTTGATTAATGATGTCTCGCCACGCCTCATCACCTTTCCTCCACGCCCACATTGCAACACACGCCCGTCACCTCTCCCCCATCCGTCTCCCACTCTAGGTTACTCGCACAGCCACATTTCAGGACATCCACATTCCAGGGCATCCACATTCCAGGACGCCCACACTCGTATAGCCACATTCCAGGATATCCACATTCCAGGACATCCACATTCCAGGACGCCCACACTCGCACAGCCACATTCCAGGAGGTCCACATTCTAGTACATCCACATTCCAGGAGGCCCACATTCCAAGACATCCACATTCCAGGACGCCCCACACTCGCTCTACACATGTAACCTACCTACATCATTACGTCACCCTTCTCAATCCCCGGGTCATCTCTACGTCAACAAGACAAACCATACCTTCAAAATACACCAATTACCTCATAAACCCTCATTAACGTTACCTACGACCACAGGTAAGCACTCCCATCCAGGTAACCCCAGTATAATATAACTCTAATGGAAAGTTATAATGTTGTGAGTTGTGATGTCTTACCTGCGTGTTGGTGTGGTGATTGTTTACCTGTGGAGAGAGAGAGAGAGAGAGAGAGAGAGAGAGAGAGAGAGAGAGAGAGAGAGAGAGAGATTGGAAGCAAAGGAACCCAAACTGCATACATGGTGCCATCCCCTGAAGGAAAAACCCAGCCAACATCAGAGGAAATGCTCCAGCTCACAGGGGGGGGGGGGGGGGAGTAACCACAACCTTATGACGCTGGTAATGTGGAGTTACTCTAGGCATAACAACACATCCCCTTGTTCTATACGTCAGCCTTCACTATTATATAATTGTCTTGACTCGCTATCTTCCTTATCTCCATCCATGATTGACTCAGATTACTACACGATACCAGCGAGAGTGTGTCATTTGTGTTTTACGGGAAGGACTTGTGGTTACGATTATCTGTGTATTATTGTTGTCTCTCTCTTTCTTCTCTCTCTCTCTCTCTCTCTCTCTCTCTCAGCTACGCCAATTTCTCCTTACCTGAGTTTTAATTGAATTTCGTTGCGCTACTCCAGGTGTATCCAGGTGATGTGTCTGTGCCGTGATACCTGGGGAGTTGGTGGGTATTATTCTCTCCTCGTGGGAAATATTGTCATCTTCGGGTGGTAAGATACTGCAGTGATGGCGACGATTTTTCTTTGTTTTTGTTTTGGGTGAGTGGTTTGGGGTGGTGGTGGTGGAGGAGGAGGAGTAGGAGAAGGAGGAGGAGGAGGGGGAGGAGGAGGAGGAGGAGGAGGAAAGGAAGATTAGGTGGCAGGTCTTCCACCATCCATCCCATCTTTCCATAACGCTGGGTGCTCCTCTGCGTCAGGTAGTTGCGGAGGAAGAGTGTGTGTGTGTGACAGACCACCTCCTCGGCGCCACCCTCTAGGTGCTCTAGGGGCTTCACCTGGACAACGTAATGGTTAACTGTTTGGCCAGAGTTACTTGAGGCCCTGAACGTCTTAGACACGTAAGCAACATTATGATCGGTGTGTGTGTATGTGTGGTATTATTATTATTATTATTATTATTATTATTATTATTAGTGTCATTATTATTCAATTTATCATCGTCTTGGTCTATAATTCATTCATAGAAAATTAAATATAGATTTTTTTAAGGGGTAACTTGTCAAAAAAAAGTCAATCTATGCGCCATCCTTTCTTCTCCTTTGGACCTTCAACTCAACTCTTTCACGGTGAAGACATAGTGGTTGAGAGGTTAACTGTGGCGGAAAGAGCGACTGGACAGAACAAGATGATATTGGATGAGCTCAGTTGGTTTGGTGCTTCATAACAGAGTCGGAGTCGGAGTCGGAACCTTTAACTACACGCTTGAAGACCCCCTAGAGATTCGTTCGTTAAATGTCCCTTATAACTGGAGATGATGATATAAGAGAGCACATAACTGGATGTCTCATTAAAAACTGCAATAAAATCGTTACTTCGGTCTCAACTAGATTCGAACCTCTTTGTAAACACCAACTGAGATATAAATGTACCATTGGGTTTTTTAATACCTCATATATCCTCATAAATGTTCTATATCCTTCTCATAAATTGTATATATCCTTATACATGATATAAATACTGTACTCATAATTGACATATAGACGTGCGTAGGTTTGTGCGTCAAGGCGTATATGAGTCCAATCATCTACGCAGTTTAAAGCAAGTTTCTGGTATCGCTGCTCATAAAAGGGAATTAAAAAAAGGTAGGTGTTTCATTGCATCTCCCTTGGGTGGGTGGGTGGGTGAGTGGGTTGGAGGTGGGTGGGTAGGGTGGGCCTCGAGTACTGGGCCTTGTTCACGGTCACTATCACTCCACTTGTCTAGAAGGAGGCTTTTGTTTCTCGGCACAAAGGTTGGAGGGTGAGGTGGGGGAAGGGAGGGAGGGTGAGATGGGGGAGGTGAGGTGGGGGAAGGGAGGGAGGGAGGGGGGGTTCTTCCTTAGTCACTTGCTGTCATCTCCGGGGAACTTGACGCATCCAGAAGACAGGTAGAGTGTGTGTGTGTGTGTGTGTGTGTGTGTGTGTGTGTTGTGTACTGTACCCTACTGTATTATTATTATTATTATTATTATTATTATTATTGTTGTTATTATTATTACTATTATTGTTATTATTGTTGTTGTTATTATTATTATTATTATTGTTATTATACTCGTGGGACTAAATCATCATACTGTTGTGGGGGGGGTTAGTTAAATCATGGTACTGAGGAGTTAAGGAAAGGAAAAAAAAAACGATAATAACGGATGAAGTAAAAAATGAGAGTTTTTTACCATCACAGACACACCTCCTCGTACCCTAGTCTGTGTGGCTCCTCTCCCCTCCCTCCTTCCCCTTCCCCCTCCACCCATCCCCCCTTCCCCCTCCACCCATCCCCCCTTCCCCCCTCCACCCATCCCCTTTTGGCTGTGTTGTTGACGTCATAAGCAGTCACTCTCACCCCCCTCTCCCTCTCCCCCACCACCCTTACCCTCCTCCTTTATCTGGACCTCCCACTTTCCCTTACCTCCTTCTTCCTTCTGCTTCCTCTCTTCTCTTGACCCCTATCTTTTTCTTCCTCCTCCTCCTCCTCCTCCTCCTCCTTCTCCTCCTCCTCCTCTCCCTCCCCCCCCCTTAGCAGGACACAAACAACACATTAGATAGACCATAATGAGCCACGGATTGTACCATCTTAGGACGTCACTACCACCTGCGGCACCTGCGGCACCTTCACCACCTGCGGCACCTTCACCACCTGCGGCACCTGCGGCACCTTCACCACCTGCAGCAACTTCACCGTCAGTTGGCACCCACTTGACTATGCATCGGATAAATCTTCTCTCTCTCTCTCTCTCATGTCTCCTTTATCTCTCTCCTCCCACGTACAACATCATCTTACTGCACTCTCACCCACCCAGTATTCCAATCAGAAAATAAAATCAGGGTCTTCTGTCTTCCTTTGTTCAGATCCTCTATACGTTCTGACACACAGCAACTGAGCCAGGCACGTGCAGCATCTATCAAGTGACTCGTACACACACACACACACACACACACACACACACACACACACACACACACACACACACACACACACTCCCAACCAGTAAAAATCCTTCTCCATCATTGACTGTTTCCCTTCACACTTGCCTTCTGATGCTGGCGGGTCCAATGCACCACCTCCTTGAAAGCCCAGACTTACCTGAGCTTTGTTTCCACCTGTTAGGCTTCAGTCCAACACTCACTTGCCTCTCTCTCTCTCTCTCTCACTTCCCCGGCTACGAGGTGCCAATTTGATCTTATTTTAGTCTTGACTTGAAGGACTTTGGACCTGATACACGAATTGGATTTTAATTTTTTCAATAATTTTCTTCTCCTGTCTTAGAAAATATTATAGATTCTGTTTTTTTCTCGAGAATTTAATATTTTTGGGGTAAATTTACAACTATACGGGGATTTAATTCTCCTCTTCTTCACGTCACCTGTGTTCCATCATCAATCATCACAGTGTTTACCTATATCGTGTATTCTTTTAATCTTCTTCCTCGTCTATATTCATCCTTAAGAGTGAAGCTGGATCATATGTAGGGTCCAAAATATTTACAAGTGACGTCAGAGCATCAAGAGCGTTCATTGGCGGCTCCTGGTAACCAAAAACAAGTTGATTGGGGCTCCTGGTGTAGCTCCAAGTCGAGGACAGCCAATCATGGGGTACGATGTCTCCCAGGTGATAATAGACTATCTCTCTCTCTCTCTCTCTCTCTCTCTCTCTCTCTCTCTCTCTACCTTGAACTTTTAACTTACCAGCTTAATTAGGAGTGATAATGGGAGCTTGGCGGGATATTCAAAACTGAATTATAAGAGAATGGGAAAGAATTTTTTTTTTTACTGATGTATTAAAAAAAAAAGTTTGTTGTTGTTAAATACGATCATCATGTTATGTATACCTCTCCTTCTGTATGTATGTATGTACTGTATGTATGTATGTTTGTATGTATGTCTGTACCGTATGTATGTTAGTGCTGGTCTTCTCTTCTCCATTTTATCTCTACTCTCTTTCTCTTCTCTCTTCTTCTCCTATAGAAAAAACAACAACTTTGCTCCCCCACCACCACACCTTCTGCGCCTTCTACACTACCTCCACAAAGCCCCTTCCCTCATCCACCACTTCGGCGTCGCCTCCAGGTACATAATATCTCGATACACCATAACAACGCTTAGGTAATTACTGAGAGAAACACCACGATGACTTAAACCCCTTGAGTACGATGACATAATCCCAGGAATACGGTGAAATAAGTCATCATACACAATTCATCATACTTAGGGGTTAAATCATCATAATCAGTGTGTGTGTGTGTGTGTGTGTGTGTGTGTGTGTGTGTGTGTGTGTCTTCCTCTAGTTCTACACCACAACACCAGTACACGTGTGGCCTTGGTGGTATACACTCTTCCCCTTTACCACCACACACCACACATCACAACACGCTCACTTTTACTGAATGCTTGAGTTCTTTCTCCTTCAATATATATCGTTTGTGTTTGGATTTTGATTGAGAGGTTATTTTGGGATTTTGTCTATATGTGTTTGTTCTGGAAGATAATATGTGTTTTGTGTTTATTTAAAGTCTTTATACTGAGTGATATATTTTACTTTTTATATAATCTAAACATTTTAAACATTCAGTAACGTGTTTGAATTATACTTTATTAGATTATTTATAAGTAATTTTTTTTTCTTAGGTATAAAAACTCATATACTTCACACTACAGATAATGGTACTTGAGAAATAAACAACTATTTATATAAGTGTGTGAGTTAAACCATTTTATTTCTAGTTGTTGTTGTTGTTAGTTGTTGTTGTTGTTGTTGTTGTTGTTGTTGTTGATTTTTTATGTTGTTGTTGTTGTTGTTGTTAGTTGTTGTTGATGTTGATGTTGTTGTTGTTGTTGTTGTTGTTGTTGATTTTTTATGTTGTTGTTGTTGTTGTTGTTAGTTTTTGTTGTTGTTGTTGATTGTTTATGTTGTTGTTGATGTTGTTGATGTTGTTATTGTTGTTGTTGTTGTTGTTGTTGTTGTTGTTGTTGTTGTTGTTGTTGTTAATGTTGTTGATGTTGTTATTGTAGTTGTTGTTGTTGTTGTTGTTTCTCTTTCATAAATGTAAACAGCAACACTTATTTTTTCTTCCATATTCCAAGAGACAGATAAATTATTTACTATTACACACAACGACTATTAATCAATCTATGAGCCTCCACCTGACACCTGTTCGCCCTGGACTGACTAACTAGGACGAAGAATAATCACTCTTGTGCTATTTGACATTTAAGGGTCGCCACATACGCTAAGGTTCAGGGTTCAGGGTTCATGTTCCTCGTTTAAACTGATGTACATAGGTTTAAAAGTACAGTAATGATGTCTGTCAATAATTGGTGTTTAGTCTAAGGTATACAGCCCCTCATCTGTGTTAACCAATTGCTGTGTTTAAATTTTAGCTTCGTAGGTGAAAACATTGGTTGAGATGTCGTGTGTGTGTGTGTGCGTGTGTGTGTGTGTGTGTGTATGTAAACCAAGCTGCCAACCGACCTCCAAGGTGTTCCCAGACGACAAATCCGGATTAAGATTCTGGTGGCAACTGACCAGAAATTCCCAACCCCCCCCTTTTCCCTCCTTCCCTCCTTCCCCCTTTCCCACCCCCTCCCTTGCTTCCGTCACGAGGTAGGTTCTCCACCAATCAGCATACTGCACCTGGGGAACCTTCTCTCCATGTAGGCTCCACCGACCTTGAATCTATACGACTGAATATCGAAAACAACTTTAATAACTCACATAAAATCAAATAAAAACATGGTTAATTTCACTTATTACTGAAGTTCTGAAGACATGGGGAATTCGTTTCTTATATCAGGGCCAAAAGTAAACTATTGTTGAACATTTGGTGATGGTCCCGTCTGTGTAAGATTATTTCAGTGTGCATCAATAAGAGGTAAGATGAATCCGCTAATTCCACGTTGT
This sequence comes from Homarus gammarus, assembly GCA_958450375.1. Classification (NCBI taxonomy): domain Eukaryota; kingdom Metazoa; phylum Arthropoda; class Malacostraca; order Decapoda; family Nephropidae; genus Homarus; species Homarus gammarus. The sequence goes on along the minus strand of CAUDMG010003680.1, from coordinate 1,029,406 downwards.
ATTATTTATTGTGTTTATAAAGAGGTTAAAAGTTCAAATAAATAGAGAAATAAATAAATAAATCTATGGAGTGAGGGGAGTGTGTTGGAGTGAGGGGAGTGTGTTGGAGTGAGGGGAGTGTGTTGGAGTGAGGGGCGTGTGTTGGAGTGAGGGAGTGTGTTGGAGTGAGGGAAGGTGTGGGGGAGTGAGAGAAGGTGTGGGGGAGTGAGAGAAGGTGTGGGGGAGTGAGAGAAGGTGTGGGGGAGTGAGAGAAGGTGTGTTGGAGTGAGGGAAGGTGTGGGGGAGTGAGAGAAGGTGTGGGGGAGTGAGGTAAGGTGTGTTGGAGTGAGGAAGGTGTGGGGGAGTGAGAGAAGGTATGGGGGAGTGAGAGAAGGTGTGGGGGAGTGAGGGGAGTGTGTTGGAGTGAGGGGAGTGTGTTGGAGTGAGGGGAGTGTGTTGGAGTGTGTGAAAACCCCACCATCGTCAACAACAACCAATCAGCTCTCTCCAAACCTCTCCAAACTCCTCCCACCTCTTTCCCCCTCCTCCAATCAGCCTCGACACCTGCCAGTCACCTTTATCAATGAATATGAATAGCTAATCAACTTTCATCATCAGCCAATCAATTTAATCTCCGCCCTAATCCTGGCAAAGGGGTATTAGGATCTACTTCCCCTCTTGAGGAGTGAGGGGGAAATTTGACGGCGGGTTTTTAATGTGCTTGTAGGGTGTGGTGGCCAAATGGTTTGATTTACACCTGGGGAAACTGTATGCTAATGAGGGTAATTAACTAGGGAATTGGGGTGATGAGACGAGTTAAAAAATGTAACTTGGAGATAATTAGACGAATCGAAGAATGATTGTGTCATCTTGGTCTTCTCTCTTCTCTCCATTGTCATCTCTCTCTCTCTCTCTCTCTCTCTCTCTCCAGCTTTCTCCTCCCCCACTTCACCTTCAGGAGCAGCATTGTCACCCTCAGTAGTGATGCCCTTCAGGTTAACAACATCTGTATGGAAATTGCAGTAGTGGTGGTGGCAGCGGCGTCCTCTTGTTTGTCATTGATCAAGGCTACAGCTGGGAGTCTCCTGACGTGGCGGGGGAGCGTGTTACCGGGAATCACTAGTCCACCACACACGTACCGGGAGGCAGCCAGTCATCACCAGCAGTCATTAGAACCGGGGTGTGGGTGGGATGGGTCCGTCATTCCGTCCGTACACCTGACCTCCCCCAGGTTACATGGTGGCATTCCTTACTTAAGTCTCTTGTGTAAAGGACTTCAATTTATTTCTTTTAAACATTTGAAGGTTATTGGAATAAATTTTTACGTTTTTTAACTGATTTTTAACCAGTGCGGACTGACAGACTGACTGGCAGACAGATAGACAGACAGACAGACAGACAGACAGACCTCGAGTGTTTTTAAGTTACACAATATTAAAGGTGTTGAGTTTACGCTGACAACATTATGTAAATTAAACTCTTTACTTAGACTTTTAACACAAATTGGTTTTTTTTCCCTCCTCAGTAAAGCTCGTGTAACGGATCACTGCCAATAAGAAGGTTCTCATTTTAAGTATTTTTTTTTTTTTTTGGTCCCGGTATTCATCACGAGTCGATCCTTTCATATGTGATTTTTTTTTTTTTTTTGGTTAACTTTGGTGGAGAGAAAGTTGGTATTGAGAGACAGGGTGTAGTATTTCCTCCTTCCTTCCTTCCTTCCGTCCTTCCTTCCTTCCGTCCTTCCCTCCCTCCCTCCCTCTTTCCCTGCGTCCCAAATAAGAAGACATCTATAAACTTTTCTTTCGTTATTTCCTCCTACAATTGTCAATAGATTCGTGTGCCACTATAATAATCATACCTAACAATAAAAACAACACCACTATATTCTAAACTAGCACCCTGGAAGGAGGCTTGCGTGACCCCAACACTAAACTGAGAAAAGTAAATAAAGTAAGTTTGTCCTTAGTTAGGCGAGGGACCACTAAATTCTTGCCCCTTGTTCATTGCTTTACGATTATTGTCAGTCTGGCCAACACTTGTAGACAATCTCATTAATTACTAAGGTCAGGATGTAGCATAGTGCATGGTTTTTTTTGCATCAGTAAATACCATATTAATATTGTCGATTTAATTCCCTTTCTAGTTGTTAATAAAGTGAGTTAATTATGTTTTTTACAAGTATAACCGAGTGTGGTGATTTGGTGATTATATGTGACGTAATGATATAATCTTGGGTTTTCCTGGCTATTGGAAACAAACTTTGTATTTTTTTTTTGTAATGGAGTCATAAATAAAATAGTCCTGTCGGGTCTTCATTCCAGCCATCTGTCGGTCCATTCCTTCATCCTCTGTTATATCTGATTTTACGTATTTCTCTCTATCTCATTTTTGTTCCCTCTGTTTCTCCTTTACCCTCTACTGACATTTTCATTTCTCAAGTGCATTATACTTTCGCCTCTTCTTTTAAATTCATATCTTTATTCACTTGTCATTTCGTTTATTTATTTATTTGTGTCTAATATTCGGTTAGTTTCCAAGGAGAAATTCTCACCCTACGAACATGAATCTTTCAGTGACAAAAGTTCTCAAATTTCATCCCGGAGTTCATATTCAGGCATCACGGACACTTGACACGAGCTTGGAGGTAAGGAGGTTAGTGGAGGTGGAAAAAAGAGGTTTTTATGCAAGAATTACTAGGAAACACCGCAAGCAGCACCAGGTAAACTGGGTAATTAATTATCTGCCAGGTAGGCGGCCAGACAGGGTAGCAACTGTGTGGAGGCATTTTTAGTTGTATCCTCTCTCTCTCTCTCTCTCTCTCTCTCTCTCTCTCTCTCTCTCTCTCTCTCTCTCTAACGTAATCTTGAAAACTACGCCAGACGAATATTCGGTCATCTCCAGCCTACAACGCCTGCAGTCATACGCTTTTCGAAACTACGGCAAACGAAAACTCACCCCACACGTGCCTGCAGTGGTGTTCTTTTGTGGTAGGAACAATAGTTGACGGTGTTTACTTCAGGTGAGACATCAGGATTCCTACCATCGTGAGAAAAAAAAAATAGCATGTGTGGGCGCTGAGTGTGGCACATGGCGCAGTCTTACCAACCTGGGGAACGTTTCTTTTGTGTCTCTCAAGAAGAATAGAGCCCAGTGATTTTTTTTTATTCTATCTTCTTGTATCTGTGAGGAGTGAATAGATGGTGAGCTGGAGTTATGGCCGCCATCCACCACAACTACTGCTTATGTAAGGGGGATTTATATAACGAGGAGCTCTACTAACGTTATGTGTGTGTGTGTCTGGGGTAGGAGGGTGTAGCTCTCCGCCTGGCAGCAGAGGCACCACGCTGGGTATTTTATCTCCATCCAGGTCTGTGAATGAGGGTCCTTCACCTCCCGGGGTTAAACATATTTCTTACCGTGGCTCATGTTGAGGGGGGGGGGGACACCTGGAGGCTGTGTGTGTATGTGTGTGAGTGTGTGTGTGTGTGTGTACTTCAGCTATGCTACCCACACTTTGGTTTGTGCTGTATGATATTAAATTGTTGTGTACTAACCTTGCTTCCCCTTAGGTGTAATAAATGAATACTAAAATAAATACTTCAATAACGGATCTGTTACTGAAAAAAAGGACATGATACTTTATTCAATCATATATACAATACAGGTGTACGGATAGCAGCTTGTAAGTTCAGCCCACATCTCTGGCACTATATGACATCTACTTGAGGGTCACCAAGCCAAAGAGAATTACACTTTTCACAGGTTCGAGTCTTTCCTGTATCATAATTTACTCCCACCAACAAGTTCTTTAACAAGTTTCGCTGCAAAGAAAAATTAATTCACGTATAAGACTATAACACGTATATATTTATTTTTCCTATGGTGGCAATAACATAAAGATGACGATTCTATCAAGAATTAAGAGAGAAATAGGAGTAAAAGTAAATAAAATGGTCAAGTACACATTATTGGAACCACGAGAGACGATTTTATTAAGACTTAAAATATAAACATGAGTAAAAGTAAATAAAATGGTCAAGTACACATTATTGGAACCACATGTGACGATTTTTTCAAGACTTAAGATATAAACAGGAGTACAAATAATAAAAGGGTACAGTACACAGATATTATTGGAACCATTCCCTCCAGACGGCTGCTGTTGACCACGGAGCAACCAACAGTGGGTCTACCTTGGTGACGTTTGTTGTGGTTTTACGTGCTGTTTCCGCCATTTCCTGACAATATCCTCCTGGTGGGTGTTAATTACTGTATCCTATATTTATTTTGGCCAAGACTTGTTGAAGGTGTTAGTTAACGCTTTTGTAGGCATGAGTGAAGGTCTTTTATCATTGGTTAACGCTTTTGTAAACACGAGTAAAAGTCCAAGTTATTTTATACATTAATCTTGTCTCCCAAATGGCACTAAGTGTAAGTACTTCGTTAGGTTGTTAGCGTAATTATGATGGTGTTCGGGACGTTAATTGGTTGTTTGGTTTATGCCATTATGTTAGTGTCCTAAGGTCAGGCCAGGACTCTGAGCCACCTCAAGAGAACACCACCACAAGCCAGGCTCACCACCACCACCACCACAAGCCAGGCTCACCACCACAAGCCAGGCTCACCACCACCACCACAAGCCAGGCTCACCACCTCACCTGGTACTGTGTGATGTCTGCCTCCAACCTCCTTCTCTTCCTCCCTCTCCTGCTGACGTCATATCACCCTCCTCCCTAACACCTCCCCCCCCCTCTCCTCCGCCCACTCGTCTCGTGCCTCACTGCTCTCTCTCCCTCTCTGAATATTCGTTTATCTCATTTTATATTTTATCTGCGTTTATTCTCTCTCTCTCTCTCTCCTCTTACTTACCTCCCCTTCCCCTCCCCTCCCTGACCTCCCCTCTCCTTCACCTCTTCTCCCTGACCCACCCACTCTGTTTCATCCTTCCTCCTTGACAAACCCTCTCCAGCTTTCCTCTCTGATCCACCCTCTCCCTTACCTCCCTGATCATTCCTCTCCCCTCCCCCTCACCTCCCCCCCCCCCCCCCCTCCCCTCGTGGTAGACACAAGAAACTAAACTAGAATATTTCACGTTTCATCATTATCTCGGTAGCCGTTCACTTATCGACTCCACTAATTGGGTGTTCAATATGTCTAGGCTGTCGTGGTGCCGTGGTGGTTAGTTAGTTCACTCCCTCCCTCTGGTTGGTGTCTTAAGGTTCGAACCCAGGCTGATGTGACACAGTGCTCTTCATAGGATTGGTGAGAATAGGATTTTGTCATGGAGGTTTGTGAAATATTTGTGGGGTGAGATAGGATTTTTTTTATTTTTTATTTTTTTTATTTTTTTTTTTTTGGGTTGTAATTGGGTGTTTCAAGGTCAAGGACACAGTGGGGAGTTTGAATTGTGTGTGTGTGTCTGTGTGTTTTGGTTTGTGTCTGTGTGTCTTGGTGTGTGTGTGTGTGTGTGTATGTGTGTGTCTGTCTGTCTGTCTGTCTGTCTGTCTGTCTGTGTGTGTGCGTGTGTGTGTGTCTGTCTGTCTGTCTGTGTGTGTGTGTGTGTGTGTGTGTGTGGGTGTGTGTGTGGGTGTGTGTGTGTGTGTGTGTGTTAGTGAACGCCACCTACAGTTATACTAGATTTCTCACACAAACTCAAACTTAACTCACAAACACAAACACTCTATCACTTACACACACACGCACACACACACACACCTGGACCAACCAGCCTCCTAGTGTCATCGTGCTGCAGCTCACTTGGACGAGAATCGATGGAGGAACACCAGACACCCCTGTGTGGGCGGCGGTGGGCGTAGGACGTGGGCGGCGGTGGGCATGGGACGTGGTGTGTGTGTGTGTGTTACGTAACCATTGTACACGATGATTTAACCCTCAGAGTACATTCATCATGGCATTCAAAGGTTTAAAACATCGTACTCATGGGATTAAGGATCTGTACTCAAGATGATAAATCGTTGTACTCAATGGGATTAAAATCGTACTCAAGGGACTCTAAGCCTTATGGCCCAAGTGCCTCGTATCCCCTCCCTCCTTCCCTCCCTCCCTCCTTCCCTCCCTCCCTCCTTCTTTCCTTCCTTCCCTCCCTCCCTCCCTCCCTCCCTCCTCGCCTCCCTCCCTCCTTCCCTCCTTCCTTCCTTCCTTCCTTCCTTCCCTCCCTCCCTCCCTCCCTCCCTCACTGATTCAATTCACTATGGTCGCTAAATGTGGAATTGGATCGAATATATTTTTTCCCACGCGGTGAACAAAGCAATTACCTATTGTGGATTATACCTGGTGCATTTATTTAGTCGGTTCTATAGCGTTCAGTTTGTTTTTCGTGTGTTGAAGTGACTTGACAGGTGTTTTAAGTGTGGTGAAGTGACTTGACAGGTGTTTTAAGTGTGTTGAAGTGACTTGACAGGTGTTTTAAGTGTGTTGAAGTGACTTGACAGGTGTTTTAAGTGTGTTGAAGTGACTTGACAGGTGTTTTAAGTGTATTGAAGTGACTTGACAGGTGTTTTAGGTGTGTTGATGTGACTTGACAGGTGTTTTAAGTGTATTGAAGTGACTCAACAGGTGTTTTAGGTGTGTTGATGTGACTTGACAGGTGTTTTAAGTGTGTTGAAGTGACTCAACAGGTGTTTTTAGTGCTTCAAAGGGTCTAGATACAGGTGTTTTGGGGAGATGTTTACCTCATATCTCGTAATGTCATTAAACTCTCACCTCTCAGCCTCGTCTCTCACGTAATAAGCAATCTTCTTCCCTGTGTTTCAGTCTTAGGGAATCTCGAAGGATCGGTCTCCCAATATTTCTCGTATGTGAAGATGTAAGACTGAACCTAACCTAACCAGTGGGATGGGGTGCTCAGTTTGTGGCTTTCCGAGTTATTAGAACGTGAAGATACGTGTGTGTGTGTGTGTGTGTCAGATCATTGGTTAGCCAAGTTGGATATTGATGGCAATATAGCCCGTTGTTGTACCTCGAAGTAATTGTTCATTGCCAGATATTGGTTCTGGGCTTAAGTGTGTGTGTGTGTGTGTGTGTGTGCTGGGAGCCGGGTCCATGTGAGTATACTGGATCAAACCAAGGCCGTACCTCCATCCCTCTGAAATTTCGGGTTTGGCTTCATGTATGTCCACGTGTCACTCCTTCTTGTTGTTATGGTGGGAGCCGGGTCCGAGTGAAGACTGACTGACTGATTGACTGGATGACTGGATCAGAGAGGGGGGGGGGGGCGGAAAGGTTGTGAGAACATAGAAAAGAAAACACGAAATATCAAAGAGAAAGTCGCATCTCCAAATTGGATTGTATTTTTAGAACAGGACGTCATTTTATATGTTTTTTTTCACAGGATGGTTCACGATGACAGAGTGCGTTTTTTTTTTTTCCTTTTGGGGTAAACAAAAAATTAGAAAATGATTTTGAAAACAGTTTAATGGTCCTTGGTTGGGATGTGATAATGTATTCCTGGGATTTTAGACTCGAATGGTGTTGTGTGTCTGTCTGTCTGTGTGTCTGTCTGTCTGTGTGTCTGTCTGTCTGTCTGTGTGTCTGTCCGTCTGTGTGTCTGTCTGTCTGTCTGTCTGTGTGTCTGTCTCTCTCTTTCTTCTCTCCACCCCACACCACCACCACTACTACCACCAACCAACACAACCAAAACACAACCAAACACAACCAAAATACAACAAAAACGACAAAAAAGACCAAAATAAAATTGACTTAAGCTCCCAGACTAAGGCAGTGTGTGTCGGTGGATAGGTTCAGGTCTCTTCACGGTTCATATATTCTTTGTAAACTCCGGTAAAAAACTTCCTTAAAAGAGTTTTCAAAGTGTTTGTTGCAGTTCCTTGTGTGTGTGTGTGTGTGGTAGTGGTGTAGGTGGTGGTAGCGAAGAGTAGTAGGATGGTGGTAGTGGTGTAAGTGATTGTGGTAGTTGTGGTGTGGTAATGGTGTGGATGGTTGGAGGTAGGATGGTGGTAGACATGTGGCAGGATTTGTGGTAGTGTTGTAGCTGGTGGATGCGGTAGGATGAAGGATGGTAGTGGTGTAGGTGGTTGTGTAGGTGGGTGGTGTAGGTGGGTGGTGTAGGTGGGTGGTGTAGGAGGGTGGTGTAGGTGGGTGGTCGTGCGTCAGACCCGGCAGGCAGGCAAGCAGGTTGGGTGATGGAACAACACTCTCAATGGGTGTTGGGGAACGTAATTAGTGAGCCAGTGGGGGACACCTTCTCTACCCCAAGTGAAAACGTAAACACACCCTACTTAGTATTGCCTTCTGGGTGTGTGGTGGTGGTGATGGTGTGGTGATGAGGGAAGTGATGGTGATAATGATCATAAGGATAGTGCGATTATGATTAGGTGAGAATAGTGATGATGATGATGATGACCTTCACTCCTAACTACACATTATTACCCATTACCTGTCAAAAGTCACTCAATAATATCTCATTACCAGCCTACAGGTAGTGCGAATGAATACACCCTTTGAAGGTAAATCATACTCAACGTGGTATTAATATTTCCCTGGAGAATAAAAAATAGAATAGCAATTAACAAACGGACGGTAGAAAAGTGTGTTAATGTATGAGAAAATGTTCCTTGAGCCGTTTATATACGGTTGAGAGCCTCCCCCCTAGTAATTGGTTCCTGTGATGGTGTTGTAGAGGCCCCGAATTCCCTATTATTGTTCGCTCGTTAAGTTTTCCCCGTAATTAGGGTTGTGGGAATAGATTTAACAAGGTGATTTGAGGTTAGTGGGTTGAATTCCCCCCCCCCACACGTGTCACCCCTCACAGCTTACACCTGCACAAACAACAACCTCACACACACCTGACTGTTAACCCGGCCATTAACACACACCTGAACCAGCACAAACTTTCATAATCACCTCTCTCCTCCCGTCTCTCTCCTCCTCCCTCCTCCCGTCTCTCTCCTCCTCCCTCCTCCCGTCTCTCCTCCCGTCTCTCCTCCCTCCTCTCTCCTCCCTTCCTTCCTGTACTCCCTCCTCTCTCTCCTCCCTCCTCTCTCCTCCCTCCTCTATCCTCCTCCCGCCTCTCTCCTCCTCCCTCCTCTCTCCTCCCGTCTCTCTCCTCCCTCCTCATCCACTATCATGTCCTGTACTTATCATTTTATGCCTGTTCCTCTCTTTACCTTTCCTCCTCTTCCCTCTTTCCTCCCTCCTTTACCCTCCATCATTATCTCATATTTATCACCAGACATTATACCTTGCTTATCCTTCCTCCTTCCCTTCCTCCTTATCATCTCTTCTCTTCTATTTATCGTTCCATTTCACCTAATTACATCATTATCTCATCCCTGTGTTTACCTTCCTTCTTCCCCCTCCCCTCCCGTGATGACCCTGTACAGGTTAATTAGCTGTTCTGTTTCATAGCTTCACCTGTATGACCTTAGGTGGGTAAATTCAGGTGTGTGTGTTTTGGGGTCAGGTACACAGGAGTTAAGTCATCGTACTCGAGGGGTTAAACTATTTGTACTCGGGGGTCAGCATCGTACTCGGGTCGGCATCGTACTCAGGTCGACATCGTACTCAGGTCGACATCGTACTCTAGGGGTTAATTATCAGTTTTCTGTGATACCCGGAGAAGACTTAGAGGATATAGGTGATAGGTAGGTGAGATTGAACGCTAGGTGGTGGTGAAAGGTGGTGAGAGATTAAACATATGTGGTGTTGATTAAGGGTTGGGTTAGAGTGCGTGGTGATGATGGGTTGGAACGAGTGCGTGATTATTTCCAACACGTAATTTCTGATACTATTTCTTGGTATTTCTGTTATTGTTTTACTTGAGGATGAAAGAAAATGTGTAAGTTATCTGTCACAAAGACCATTGTCGTAGGTTCCTCCTCCTCCTCTCACCCTCCTGCTGCCACTCCTACAGGCTGCTCTTCTTAATTCCCATATTCCTTTTATCACCCTCCGAAAAGTAACCACATTTTGACATTTTTTTTCTCGTGGATTAAGAAAAAAAAAAACCCCAAGATATAAAAAAAATAAATAAAATAATATTAACCAAATATAAAAAAAAAATCAGGAACATCGTTAACTAAACACAAATTAATTTAAAGTAGTGTTTATATTCACATAGTAATGTTGAATCGTTGTAACTGAAACGATTTTTAACTCGCATGAAAGAAGGATTACAGGTATAAAATAATAATATAAAAGTACTTGGGAAAGGTATAGTATCTTTTACTAGGTACATAAAAGCTCTCGTGTAGAAAAGATTTAGTCTCTCGTTTGTTTGTAAATCTGTTTGTTGTTTGTAAATCTGTTGTTTGTGTTTACGTCTCAAAGCTAAGTCTCTCTTGTTTATGTTTACGTGAAGGTATACAGCAGAGCTTAATGACAGGTGGAGGAAGCTGCTCATGACACACAGGTAAATTCAATGTGTGTGTGTGTGTGTGTGTGTGTGTGTGTGTGTGTGTGTGAAGTGTTGTTGATTTTGCTGGCTGTTCTTCCTTGTGTTCTTCTTTGTGTTGTTATGTTCTTGCTTGTGTTATGTGTTCTTACTTATGTGTTGTTGATTTTGCTGGTTGTTCTTCCTTGTGTTCTTGCTTGAGGTGTTATATCCATGCTTGTGTAGTTATATTCTGGCTTGTGTTGTGTCCTAGCTATGAAATTGTGTTCTTATGTTCTTGTACGTCGTGTTCTAGTTTATGTTCTTCCTTGTGTTATATGTTCATCTTGTTATTTGTGAAGATGCGTCCCCCGGGTCTTGCCATCAGAGGGGAAGGTGGTAGTGTCCTCTTTAGCATTCTATCGGAGGTCGATCACCAAACATATACCTTGTTAACCTCGCCGTAAGATGCCGGAGCCTGTTGCATAGGTAATGACACACACACACTCACACACACACACACACTCTGATGTCCATTTGCGTGTGTGTGTGTGTGAGGGCACTTTGTATCCTCCCTTCACCTTCCTCCTCGTCTTCTTCTTCTTCGTCTCTTCCTTCCCTCCTTTCCCTTCCCTTTTTTCCCTCTAGCTCCCTCCTCCTCCCACCTCCTTTTCCAATTTAACTTAGTACCGCCTTAACCTAATCTAACTTAACCTTAACTTTATACTAAACTAAATAGTGTGTGTGTGTGTGTGACGTTTCTCAGTCTGTGTAGTGATGTTTCTCAGTCTGTGTAGTGATGTTTCTCAGTCTGTGTAGTGATGTTTCTCAGTCTGTGTAGTGATGTTTCTCATAGCTGGCAGATGGTAAACAGAGTGTAGTACCATGGCGGTAATGGTCCTAGAACACTATGCATATATACTGTAGGTAAAGTGACTATCTTATGCTGAGTAGATATGCCAAGTTGCCTGACTCACACACCCTAGACAATTGACCTCTGTGGTGTTGGGGGGAGGGGGGGGAGGGGGAGGGGGGGTGAGGGAGAGGGGAGGGGTGAGGGAGAGGGGAGGGGTGAGGGAGAGGGGAGGGGTGAGGGGGCTATGTCTCTGGTGTGTTGTTTGTCTGTCTGGTGGCTCTGTCTATATTTATGTTTAGGGACTTGCCAATTCCCGGACTTGGAACCTAACCTAACCTAACCTAATCTAACCTAACCTAACCTGACCTGATTCTACTCCCCCTCTCCCTCTCACTCTTCTCGCTTCCTCTCTCTCTCTCTCACTTCCCTCACTTCCCTCACTTCCCTCCGCACCTCCTTCCTTCCTTCCTTCCTTCCTTCCTTCCTTCCTATGTTGTTGTGCTGATCATATCTTTTAAGTGTGTTGCTGCTTCAAGAATACACTCAGGAAACGTGTGGTTGTGTCGTGTTCCTTGACGTTTTAGTGTGATGGTTTATTCTGTAGACGTTGTTACTCTGGGCTCAGACAGGTAGCGAGTCGTTCTGTAGATGCCTGTACGATTATGGGAAGTACCTCATTAAGTTTAGCTCGGGAAAGGATTTGTGGGGGAATTGTCTGGAGGAGTGTGTGTGTGTGTGTGTGTGTGTGTGTGTCTTGTTTACCTATCTTCTATATACACGGGTGGCTTGATGGGTCTTTCGGGGGGGGGGGGGGCAATCATTGTTCAACATGGAAGGTAATTTGCCGTAATGTGGGTACCCTAGTTGCCGACCTTCACTGTGTAATTGACTGCAAGTAACGAGATGGGAAGTTTCATATATATATATACACAAATCCGATTGATCCGATTGTTCCCTGTAAGCTGTTGAGAGCACAGAACAAGGCTTACTGTATTGTAAACTGGATCTATCTACAAGTTCTATTAATGTCGTGTTGTGTGGTTAGTCATTCAACTGTTATATCATTTGTTGTTATAGATTTGTGTGTGTGTGTGTGTGTGTGTGTGCGTGTGTGTGTGTGTGTGTGTGTGCGTGTGTGTGTGTGTTTTGTACCTAAGTTAGTGACATCATTGAGTAGAAGATAGTTTAGGTAGAGGAACTAGAGTGAATGTCTCTTAGGATTGATCGATTGCTGTGTTCCATTTACATCGCGTTTACTTATCCTCGGAGGCGGTGGTGTTGGAGTGCTTGTGAGTGTTGAGTATCTGTCGGATCGAGTATCTGTCGGGTCGAGTATCTGTCGGATCGAGTATCTGTCGGGTCGAGTATCTGTCTCGTCAAGTATCTATCGGGTCGAGTATCTGTCGGATCGAGTATCTGTCGGGTCGAGTATCTGTCGGGTCGAGTATCTGTCAGGGTTCTCACACAGTGTACCAAATCAGACAGCAACATTGAATCCTGGTCTGATACATTGTCCTACTCCCAGCCACCGTGACTTCCTGGGTTCATTAGTGACTGAACGAACCCACCTATAGAAGATCACGGTTTCGAATCCATTTTTATCACATTGTCAACCAGGAAATCACATGTGGGTCGCTATACTCTCTCATAATAACCAATAATAAATAAGATACTTGACCTTCCCGGGATTTAATTGGACAGTATCTGTATGGAGGTTGAAATTTTATCAGGAATATTGTGTTTGGTGGAAGTAGCGTAGATTTTATTGATGGTGGTAGGATCTGTTGTTGTTTTTGTTGAATATTATTACTAGATCGTGGTGTCGTGTAGGAAGGAAGAGGTAGGGTCGTATATAGGTGAAAATCAATACACTTTTCTATTTAGGTGTGTTAGTATTGTTAGTTAATGGAGATAAGACATTGTTTATTGTTGGATTCCACTGCTATATCGTTAAATTATTATCCGCCTTTTTGGTTGTTCAGTACTTTGGTAATAATGAAATGTATTAACGTAATTTAATAGTGAAAATTTATACCAAACTTTATGAAACACTGGATTTTAGTTGTTATTTTATATATTTTTTATTTATTTATTTATTTATTTAATTATTTATTCATTATAATTTTTTTGTGAGGAGGCGGGGGGTAGGGGAGTTAATGTACGTAAGTTAGTGAGGTCCTTGACTCCATTATGTGTGAGCGGCGCCCCAGGGTGATGTCACTTAGCCCGGGCGATGATGGCTTGATGAGGGCCAGGCAGGGGGCCACACATGGGTCAGGTGAGGGGAAGGGGAGGGGGACACATACCTATATTAACCCACAAAGTGACGCCCCGTGTTGCTGATGGGTGGAGGAGGAGGGGGGGGTGGGGGGTGGAGGGTGTCAGGGATAGTGAGAGAGAGAGAGAGAGAGAGAGAGAGAGAGAGAGACTGACTCAAACTAATGAAATGCCATGACACCAAACACCATTTATCAGCAACTAATGAGGCTGTTTGAGCTAATGGGGCGCGGTAACCTCTTTTTATCTCTTCCTTCTCCTACTCTTCCTCCTCTTCCTCCTCATCTTCCTCCTCCTCATCTTCCTCCTCCTCTTCCCTATCCCCTAATTTCGTCCCCGAATTTTATTCCTTATTTTTTCTTCTTTCTTTCATTATTTACTTTTCACCTCTTTCTATTCAATACTCCCTCCTTCACTCTATTCTTGTCTCCCTCCTCTCTCTCTCTCTCTCTCTCTCCTTTCCTCACTCGATTCTACCCTTCTCCATACCCCTGTCTCCTCCTACACACACACACCAACAACACACAGGAACACACGACCTCATAATTTATCCAGAAGGGTGGCTGGCAGCTTCCGGGCTCACCTCACTTCACCTCCATTCACCTCCGATCACTGACGTACCGTACTGTCCACTCTCACATATTTTGACTGAGATATATTCATGCCCCAGAAGCAATGCCAAGATGGACCTCTTCAATGGTGATGCCTCCTCCTCCTCCTCCCCCTCCCCCCTCAATCTCCCTCTTCCCTCACCCCACCCCTCTTCCTCCTTCTCCTACCTCCTCTCTCTTCCCCCCCCAGCTGGAACACTCTCCTAGGAAAACCATCTCGAAATGACTGTCAGGATATATGTGTGGTATTGCTTCTTGTTTCGTGTCTCTTGGAGTGAAGTTATTTGAAACATAATTGGGAATTTTAATAGAAAAATTGATGTCCCCTTTTTGGAGAGAGATTTTGAGTAATGTGAAGTTTTGTTTTGTGTTTGTTTTGAGAGAGAGAGAGAGAGAGAGAGAGAGAGAGAGAGAGAGAGAGAGAGAGAGAGAGAGAGAGAGAGATCGTGGTGAATAAGCTATTGGGATATTAATATGTAATGTAAAAGAGGATAAAGTGACCACAAGACTCCAAGGTCCCTCCGTTGCTTCTGACACACACACACACACACACACACACACACAGAAAACTAGCTTCTCTAAATATCCCTTCTAGAACAGTGGCAGCCAATAAAAATGATTATAATGATACTAATAATAACGAAAATGATGTCGATGATAACAACACTACTCCTGATGATGATGATGATGATGATGATGATGATGATGATGGCGACACAATATTACACGGTGGATAATAACATAACAAGTGCCTCGAGAGACTGGTCAAGATCGTGGAGTTCCCTATCTTAATCAGAGTCAGTGAATATCAAGTTACTTTCGTGTGTTTACAAAGTCTCTTTATGTTTTGTATCCTACAGAGCCTCCTTAAGGAAGATACTCCATCACTTTCCACACCTTACTGTATTACTTCACCGCTGTAATACTTTCCTGAGAGTTACAGAATAAGTTACAGCCGTCATTCTATTTTTATGCTACTGTTGATATGGTGTAGATTACAGTGGGGTGAATATAAAGGTGGAGTATAGTGTATAGTTGTATTTTTTGGATGTTTAACTTTCACAAGGGACTGTATTACACCCCCAAAGCATTAAGGGATTGTATTAGACCCCAAACACTGTCCATGTACCCAAGAAAATTATAAGATGCATTCGTGTCAGGTTAATATGTCATGACCTTTTTTTATGGTCTAATTCCAGGTATATATTTGCATATGCTAATGTACTTACAAGATAGTTAAAGCAGGTCTTATACTTGTAGCTCCCGACAGACTACTTAATTATGCCTAAGAGGTTACCTGAAACTTTGGATCTTATGAGTCTCTTTCTAAAACCGGATTCTCAAAAGAGTTCGTACGTCTAAAACCGGATTCTCAAAAGAGTTCGTACGTCTGAAACCGAATTCTCAAAAAATTCTCATAAGTAAGAATTTCCTCGTAAATTCAGATATACAAACCCATATAACTTTACAAAGATTAAATCATAACACAATATGTGTATATATATGATAATTTGATCGTGTATATATCACTAACACATTTCTCCTTGTTTACAGAGCCGGTGTGATGTGACGTGATGTGACTTGACGTGATGTGAGGTAATGGCAGTCACCAGGTAAGCTAAACTAAATTACTGTTTATAAATAACATAAAAATATTCACAAAGTCAGAAAAAACAAATAATTAAACCTTCTATTATATTGTTAACGTTTTTAGTAGATGATCATGTGTGGCCTTAACCCCCCCCCCCCCCTCGGCCCTACACCCCCCCATCCCTAGGAAAGAAATAACTCCCTCATTTATGATAACCAAACATCCATCACTCAGATCAGGAGAGGTGGTTAATATTGGACTGATTAAACGCAAGTAATCAAACAAAAACTATATATTCACTTCAGTTTTATTCAGATAGACTTTTTTTTTTTTTTTTTTTTAATTTTTGTTGATTTTGTTATTTTTTGTTATTGTTTTTTATTGTTTTTTTAATTGGTTATTTTTATTTTGTTATTTTGTTATTTTATATTTTTTATTTTTGTTATTGTTGATTTTTTAATATTTTTTTGTTATTTTGTTGATATTTTTCCTGTTATTTTTATTATTATTGTTATTTTTTTATATTTTATTTTTATCTTCGTTGATATTTTTTTTTATTTATATTATTTTTATTGATAGTTTTGTTAATTGTTATTTTTCAGTTACAATATGTGTGTCGTTAGAGCCCATTAGAGACGTTAGTTGTTTGAGGCAGGTTAGTTCATTTGACCTGAGGGACGTGACTTGGTTCCTTAACCCGTAAATGTGGCTCACTGTTGCAATTGGGAGACGTAATGGGAAATATTACTGAGTGAGAGAGACAGGTGTGTGTTGGGAGACAAAGAGTGAGAGTAGAGGGAAGGAGAGAGAAGGGGGGGGAGACATACAAAGAGAAAGAGAGGAGAGAGACAGAGAGAAAGAGAGGAGAGAGACAGAGAGAAAGAGAGGAGAGAGACAGAGAGAAAGAGAGGAGAGAGACAGAGAGAAAGAGAAGTAGAGAGACAGAAGAGAGAGAGAGAGAGAGAGAGAGAGAGAGAGAGAGAGAGAGAGAGAGAGAGAGACCCCCCTAGTAAGACGTAGGTGCTCGCTCACTTCCCCCCCCCCTCCCCCCCCCACACACACAAAAAGCTTTACGAGTTTGAAAAGAAAATTTTAGTTCGAATTGCTCTTTGTAAATTATCTCACTCTGTGTTGACGATGAAAATTTGTCTCCGAATGAGTGTCGTTGTCTAGGCCAATAGTACACGAGTTCTTTACATGTAGATCTGAGTCATGTGGGTTTGTTGGTGTGGTTAGGGTGCGTACATAACTCTTATAAAACTTACATGACTTACGTGTAGGTAAAGAAAAGAGAGAGAGAGAGAGAGAGAGAGAGAGAGAGAGAGAGAGAGAGAGAGAGAGAGAGACTCACCTTGTTAGTCCTCTGTTGTGCCTAATAAAATGTTATGCCTCAGCTAATTCTCCTGAAAACATTTTCGTGGAGTAAGGACTTATTTTTATGGCTCGGAACGACGCCCTAGACCCCCCTCTCCTCCCCCCCTTCCCACCTCTTTCCCTTCCCCTCTTCCCCTCCCCCTCACCAGGCCTCTCTTCCTATCCCCTTCACTTCTCATCTCTCCTTCCCATTCCCCTTTCCCTTCCTCGTCCCCCATTCCCTTCCTCCTTCCCCAGTCCTTTCCCCCTCCCCTTCTCCCTTCCTTCCCCCCCTTCCCCCCGGGTGTACAGGACAAACACAGTTATATATCGAGGTAATGGGGGCGTGAGAGTACCCGTAAAATTAGGTATGTTTTCGTTATTTTCTCACTCGACCAAACTTGTTGTGAATGGTTATTTTCCTTCGTCGGTGAAAGCCTGAGCTGTGTGTGTGTGTGTGTGTGTGTGTGTGTACGTGTGCGTGTGCGTGTGTGTGTGTGTGTGTTTCTGGCATGTACGTTCGACATAGACTCATGCAGACAATACAGTTATTTACTCTCCGTCATAATATTCCCTGCGTTATGCGTGCGTTGACATACACATAAACATTGATTAACCCTATCATCATACACAATAAGCTGTAGGTACGTGTGTATTTAACCATGCAGGTGCCATGATTACATAGCTACGTCACGGTGTACCTGGCTGCTTCGTATCCTCTTATCTGTGTTTCAACCTTGACACACTGCAACTCAGAGATACCAAGTGTGTGTGTGTGTGTGTGTGTGTGTGTGTGTGTGTGTGTGCGCCTAGAGTCGATGTCATGGAACTTCTTCTGTTTACAAAGACACTGTTTACATACGAGCTCCATTGTAACACACGCATTAGATATTCATGGCGTATTATCTGCTACAGGTATATACAAACATCACAAATACAAGTATATATGTAGTTTCTCCCTCTCACATTCTCTCACATGTAGGTATATACACAGGACCTATACTACACATTATCTCAATTACATACAGGTATTCACAAGCCTCACATCATCTACCTTGTCTTATTCATTAAGGACTCACCTGCCACTCACCGTCAACACAGGTAATAGGTTAATTATCATAGGTAATTAAGTTGCCCACCGTGTTCCTTCATGACCATAGCTTCTGATTTTTCTTCTCTCTCACTAAATGAATTTCCTTAGGTGATAATTTATTGGTGATGTGAGTTTTGATTTGTTGCCATAAGTGAAGTAATGATTGGTTAAAGTCTGTGGAATGATTAGGGAAAGTAGTGGATGATTAAAGATTGGTATGATAATGAGGCGTGATTGAGGAGGTTTATTGTGATTAGTGATTGTAAATGAGGATTAGTACACACAGACAGACACACACACACAGACACACACACACAGACACACACACACAGACACACTCACAGACACACACACACACACACACACACACACACACATACATACACACACACACACACACACACACACACACGCACAAAACAGGAGTAGGGAGGGAAGGAGGGAGGTGTGCGTGGCTGCGTGGTGGCTTATGTACGTACATCCAGGAACACATACATGAAACGTACATGTTACCTTCAGCTTACGACACGTGTAGCTCTGACGCATACATATTTGTCTCATGTTTCGTGGAGGCGGTGGTGGGGTGTGTAGCAGCAGAGGTGAGATGCGGGTGAGATAGTGTCTGAGAGTCGACCTTCTGGGCCACAATCATCCTCTTACGTGACGTTTCGTACTGTAATGGTCTAGTGTTACTGTATGTATGTATGTATGTATGTATGTATGTATGTATGTATGTATGTATGTATGTATGTAAAATATAAACTAACATTAATTTAACGAAACCTTTATGGTAGACGGGAAATTTATCTTATCTGCCGAAGTAAGTGAAACATGGGTGGCGTTTACCGTAGACTTTCACGCCGCGCTGACTATGTTTGGTTGATAATGATTGATTTATATTATTATTATTATTATTATTATTATTATTATTATTGTTATTATTATTATTATTATTATTATTATTATTATTATTATTATTATTATTGTTAAGTACTGCCATCATCTTCATCGTTCATTCACACAATCTATCACCACCACCGCTACTACTACTACTACTACTACTACTTTTACTACTTACTCTACCATTATTACCATCACCGATCCTCTTTGTAATAATAGACGCTTGTGGCTATTAGAGAAGTATGTGGATATATTGCATTAATCAAATGGTGGGTCACTTTAAGTGGATATTCTCGGGCCGTGAGTAAGGTTTGGAGAGAGAGAGAGAGAGAGAGAGAGAGAGAGAGAGAGAGAGAGAGAGAGAGAGAGAGAGAGAGTTTCCAGGTGTGTAAAGTGCGTCGAGAGAGTGTGTGAAAGTTTCCAATTTAGATTTCAAAGCTTATTTCTTTTACAGAATCGGCCATTAAAACCCTTTGGTACATTTAAAAGGAACAAACAAAAAATACTACTTTCAACAAATTAATATGAATTATTGAAACCTTTTTCTTTAATGGTAATATTTGTATTTTATTTATGTTTTGTCGTATTTTTGTGAAGTCCGTCTGAGTGAGTGTCTTGTTGTTGTTGTTGATCGCGGTGTTTCCTCTCCCTGGTTCTAAGACGGAACAGATATCAAGAGTTGTAGTGAGTTATGAATATTCAGCAAATTTGTGATTCATTTGCGAAATTTGGCCAACCTTGCTAATTTGCACAACTAATTTGCTGGTCTCTTACGACTATATAAAAATGAGTTGAATGTGCAAACCCTGGATATTTTTTTTACTGTGTTTTTAAGGGGTTTTGCGTATGTGGTGCAGAGAGTGGTGGTGTTGCTAACGAGTGAGTCAGACAAGCTATGATTTTATTCCTGAAGTGTAAATATTGGTATAGTTTTACGGCGATAAAATATCAACTTGTCGTAGCCATTTGTTGTCAGTGTGTGTGTGTGTGAGGTGTGGCTGTTGGTCCACCACACACAAGTGAGAGAGTACCAGATAAAACGACAAAGACAAAAATTAGTAACAAAATATCAACATGTCATCTCAAACTAGGCTTTTAGAGGTTGTTCAGTTCAGTGCTACAGGTGTTTTATGCTTACATCAAGGAGTCGCCTGCTTTTTGGAAGTGACATTTTGGCGATGTGATTTTTTATTGTAAATGTTTAAACAATAGAGAGAAACAGTTTGTTATATGAGTTTAAAGAAATGTTTTCATATGGACCAGTTAATCTGTTACACCCCTCCCTAAAAGACACACACACTACTGGAATTCCTAATATCTCAGCGGCGTGGGTTAATAAATAATAATGATAACTACGAAACCATAATATATAATAGGTAATACTATAACACTATTGAGACCCGGGTTATGTATGTCAAAGGGAAATATGATAAATTTATACATACTATAAATAAATCAGTGACTTGGTATCTCTGAGTTGCAGTGTGTCAAGGTTGAAACACAGGTAAGAGGATACGAGGCAGCCAGGTACACCGTGACGTAGCTATGTAATCATGGCACCTGCATGGTTAAATGTATGTATGTATGTATGTATGTATGTATGTATGTATGTAAAATATAAACTAACATTAATTTAACGAAACCTTTATGGTAGACGGGAAATTTATCTTATCTGCCGGAGTAAGTGAAACATGGGTGGCGTTTACCGTAGACTTTCACGCCGCGCTGACTATGTTTGGTTGATATTGATTGATTTATATTATTATTATTATTATTATTATTATTATTATTATTATTATTATTATCATTATCTTGATCGTTCATTCTCACATTCTGTCACCACCATCACCACCGCCACTACTACTGTACTTTCTACTGCTGCTACTACTACTACTACCACTAATTACCATCGCCAATCCTCTTTGCAATAATAGACGCTTGTGGCTATTAGAGAAGCATGCGGATATATTGCATTAATCAAATGGTGGGTCACTTTAAATGGATATTCTCGGGCCGTGAGTAAGGTTTGGAGAGAGAGAGAGAGAGAGAGAGAGAGAGAGAGAGAGAGAGAGAGAGAGAGAGTTTCCAGGTGTGTAAAGTGCGTCGAGAGAGTGTGTAAGAGTTTCCAATTTAGATTTCAAAGCTTATTTCTTTTACAGAATCGGCCATTAAAACCCTTTGGTACATTTAAAAGGAACAAACAAAAAATACTACTTTCAACAAATTAATATGAATTCGAAACCTTTTTCTTTAATGGAAATATTTGTATTTTATTTATGTTTTGTCGTATTTTTGTGATGTCCGTCTGAGTGAGTGTCTTGTTGTTGTTGTTGATCGCGGTGTTTCCTCTCCCAGGTTCTAAGACGGAACAGATATCAAGAGTTGTAGTGAGTTATGAATATTCAGCAAATTTGTGATTCATTTGCGAAATTTGGCCAACCTTGCTAATTTGCACAACTAATTTGCTGGTCTCTTACGACTATATAAAAAAGTGACGTTTTGGCGATGTGATTTTTTATTGTAAATGTTTAAACAATAGAGAGAAACAGTTTGTTATATGAGTTTAAAGAAATGTTTTCATATGGACCAGATAATCTATTACACCCCTCCCTAAAAGACACACACACACACACACACACATGTACGTGTGTGTGTGTGTGTGTGTGTGTGTGCGCGCGCGTACTTACCTATTCATTTAATTATTTACTCAGGAAGGTGTAAATCACGACTGATTAGTTTAATGGTGGTAATTTGACAAATAAATATTGCAATCATGTGAGTAATTTTTTGGAGTCGCCATCAAACATTAACCTGCTTTAGATCACACGTAAAATGTTCACAGTTTTACCTGCTGGCAATTTTTCACCTGCATCCTAACGCTCGAGGTAAAAGTCC